>CAEGAE010097875.1:0-10807 GCA_903067095.1 Girardinus metallicus
TACATTCCCTCACCCCAAATGGCTTTTTGAAAAACCAATTTTGTCCCGGGGGGCTCCCCCCCCCCCCCCCCCCCCCCCCCAAAAAAAAAAAAAAAAAAAAAACATGTTAAGTTTCCTCTTTGGGCCACATGCGACCAGCCTTCCCCTCCTCTCCCCTCCTTGCCTGTTTCCCTCTCTGCAGCCCTGCGAGGGGAAGGGAAGAAGTGTTGTGTGGCTGTGACACGGTTAGTTTCACACTTTGGCCCTTAATGGACAGCAGAGCTCGCTTGTCCCCAGCCAGCCTGCTAACATGTCGGCGAGCATGTGTCTCCGCTTTTTTTTTTTTTTTTTGGCTTTATAGTCTTAACTTTGCGCCCTCACATTGACTCTTTTTGGTCTTCTATTCTCTGCTGCTGTTGCTTTTGTTGTAGGATTTTGTGTGATTTAACGAGGAGCTTTCTGAAACGCATGAAGCCAGGCTCGCTTTTCCACCACATGTTGCTCTGTTGATTTATTGTGTAGGCTACGGAGTTCATTCAGAGGCCTTGTTTTCGACTCTTTCCACACTCTTTCTACCCCGTTAACTCTGCTTTTTTTTTTTTTACGGTCCTGTAAAGTTTCTCTTCGAGGATATACGGAGATTCATGTTCGCCGTTTCTTTTGGACACTGTCCTGTAGTTGTTGTGGGCTTCAGGAGACTTTGAGATAAACTGGTTGGGGAAAGAGGGTCAAGATTTTGGCAGTGATATAAAATACATAGGCTCACGTAGGATCCTGAAAGCCCACAAATCAGTGGCGGTTCTGGCTTGAATGAGGCCCTGGGCAAGCCCCACCTTTTTTTGCCCCTCACACAACTAATTACCCCTGAAGAGGTTCCTGCAGAAAGTTTTCAAAGGAGCAGCCATATTGGGGCCACTGATTTATTTAGGCAATAACAATAATCACCTTAAAACAAACAAACAAAAAAAAAATAATAAAGAAAGCCATATCGGAAAGTCATTTCCCAGCCACTTAACTGAGCCCACCTTACCTCATCATTCAAGATTTTTTTTTTTTTATGATATTTTGTTAAAAAAAAAAAAAAAAAACTTGTAAAAAGCTTTTCTGAATTGAATGTTTTACATGCAAACATTTCCCAGCGTTGGACAAAGTCAAATTTAATCAGTTTAGTAGAAAAACAACCCAAATGTGTTACGGTTAAACAGAATAATTTTATGTTTTATAAAGCTCTTTAAAATTCTCTTGTTAATTTCACACAGCATTTCATCAGGAATGTGTGGTTTACCATTATATTGTGACTGTCCTCTTCTTAACTTCCTCATCATGATGATGTTCAGTGTGCTGCTCCTCTTTTTCTGCTAGACACAAATATCTTTACCATTTATATATTAGATGAAGAATCTCAGTAAAGTACTCAGTAAGCTGTCATCGCTGTTCTATTGTGGATCTTTGCACGATACGGCATGGATATAACTCGTTGACCATTCGGCTCTTGTCCCGTTTTGGCCTTGCCATTTTAGTTAAATATGTGTTGACAATTCTAAGAGTATGTGCCCTCGTGAACAGAGCTTTGAAGGCTTATATACAAATTCTACAATATTCAATGTTTTACAGGGAAATCAGCTCCAAAATTATCCCGAGTCACGAATCTCTGGTTCTCACTCAGCCATGTCTCCCTTATAGTTGCTTTCTGGTCAAAACAGACTGCCAACTTCTCCAGGTTTCCTGGTAATTCCTCAAATTTTCAAGGTCAAATTTTGTAATTGCATTGTGGATTTCCACAATGTACATATACGCACATATGTAGTACTTCAGCTGATACATTCAGCTAATGAGACAAATTAGGATTTTTCCGTTTAATAAGTAGAAATGTGACAAAGCTTGGATAAAGTTGTTTTGTGTATTTTTATAAATATAGTAAAGGTTTTAAATGAATATCTTCTTTTTTTGTTCCACCCCTGAAGAGATTTTACCCTGGGCGGTAGCCATACTGCTTATGTTAAAATCTTCTTCTACCAGAAATAATGGAATTAGACAGTGGCGTATGTTAACAGCTTTGCATTAAAACAACGAAGGGCATGATGTGGGAGCTCTCTGCTTAGATTTAGGTTTTAAATTAATGTAAATTAAACAAAAAATTGTACAATCCTTTTAGTTTCTTCAATTTTATTATGTACAGCTGGAGTAAAAGACTAAGAAAAATGTATTGATTGATAAAGAGCAATTTTCTAACTTAGAATGAGATTTCAGGTGTTTTTAGAAATCTGTCTAAACCTAAGTTTATGATTATTCTGTCTGATACAGGTTTTTTTAAGCAGTGAAGCTATTGTGCTTTAGACATGTGATGTTATTTATTTGTAAGAACAATGCAATTATGAAGAATTTAACCTCTTTATCTACTTTTTTAGGGCTTTAACATAATAGATTTTAAAAACACATTATGTCTTCAACCCCTCCCGAGCCCACTAGGGATAAGGGTGTACAGAAAATGGATGGATGTCTTCATTTTATTTCTGTTTAGGTTTCACCAAATATATGTTTTATGTTTTCGTTACTGGCGAGTGCATCAAATCTTTGTGTCTTTGGAACAGACTGATTTGGGTTCACTGAATGTTTTCTGGTCAGTTCAGCAGTGGTGGCACATGGATGAATGCTTCCCTGGGCGAATCCCCACTATTTCCCCTTTAAGGAGAAATTTTAACAGTCTGTTTGAGAAAGCTAAGAATCATGCATTGCCTTTTTCCAAGTAGATTTCCCAAATATGAGCCGTCTTTTTAAAGAATCTGTTTGTTTTAGTTCAGTCCAGTTTGGAGACGTCCTTATATTCATAGCTGTTTCAGATAGAAGTTGCTCATACACCAAAAACAAGGCATCAGAAATGCTCTTTTTTTTTTTTTTTTTTTTGCTTTACTTTTGCGTCATCATCAAAGTGAGCCCTGGATGGGAAGCCACGAAGGCCATATCGTCTGCATCAAAAACCGCCACTGCAAATAAGTTTGCTTTTGTTGTTATACTGTTTTTTCTTTGTGTTTTTTTTTTTTTTTTTTTACTTTTACAGTTTGCCAGTCACTAGACTAAACATTTTTTTTTTTTTTTGCAAGAGAATTTTTTTCTCTTTCTTTTGCTTTATCATTTTTTTGACCTTGGTAGAGCTTCCTGTCCCATACTGGGTCTGTATTTCCGCTGACATGTAGGTGATATGTTGGAGTTGCCATTCTCTGCTTAGTGTTTGTTTTAAAGGATAAAACTGAAGTGAGTTCACTTTAACCAGTAAAATTACTCTGTGTTAGAATTAAAAAAGGAACAAAATGTTCAGTTAAGAATAAACAATTTTAAAAACTAAAAGTTAGGTGAAAATCAAACTCAAAAGACTCTATAAAATTTTCCTTTTAAAAATGTCAGCTGCTTTCAGGGCTTCCACATGCGGCCATTTTGGAACAGCATTGCTACTTTACTGATTCACAAACATTCATTTACAACTTCCAACACATTTAGACAGAAGCGATTTCACTAATTTATGTACCACTGACCGCTGCAGAAAGGCACCACAATTATAACAAATGAGTGACAAACTGATCATGTTGTTACAATGAAAGTAAAACAATGCAGCCTGCCTGAGCTGCACATATGTCCAGTTCATGTGTCCTTCACCGTGTAGAATATATAATTATGTACACATGAAATTGTAAGCTTCAAACATTCAGTCAGTTTATAAATTAATTCTGTTTTTTACCATGCAAAGTGGATTACTTATTCTTTATTGATTGTCTTGCTGCATTTATTGACATAGTAGAACACTAGTACTGTGAATACTGTGGGCTCCTTTCTTTCTTGACTCTTTCAGATGCTTTAGAGATGGATCAGGTGGGGAACAGTGAAGAAAACAGGCTTAAGAGCTGAGTAGGTGTTGCATATGCTCTTCCTGAATCTGTGTATTTCTGTAGGACTGTAAAAACTGGGATATAAATGGGTAAAAAACTGGCTGGTTAGGGACATGACATACTCGCCATTTTAAATCCCTCAGTTTGTTTTAAACATTGTGATCAATTTGATTGACAGGTATTTTGTTGTGCTGAGAGTAAAATAATCTTTCAAAAAAAAATGCTCTCTTTCAAAATTATTCTTTCATGTGATGTTATTTTTGGAAATTGCTGCAAAGCTGGTTTTATGCTATTTTGAGTCAACTTTTTTGATTTCTGTATGGGTGTTTTCTGATAAATTATGCCATAAATCTGCGTTCTTGCAAAACCAGTGAAAGCTGCCGAGAGAAACATCGCAGCAATATAAGATCTCGTATGGGTTTATTTTTTCCACATGTATTTTTGCCCATTTAAAAAAATATATAATTATCACTATTTAGGTAAATTAACAAGTCTGCAATGAATTGTGTCTTCACACTAATGCATTTACATCCCAAAGTCTCCAGCTATGTGTTTACAAGAACACAACTGTCATCTCACACAAAGGGAAGACAATATGCATTCATAAGCAAATCATCATATTGAATGCAAAACCGCTCGTTTCTTTGCGAAGGATTCGCATGCACCCTCATTAAGACAGTCATTCATTTTCTTCTGCTGCTCCTCCCTCTCTGTCTGTTCTGCCAGCAGCCTAAAGCTGCTTCCATGATTTCTACAGGTAGAGGAGAGAAATCGATTAAAAAAATGTCAATTTGTGGTGTTGTTTTTTTTTTCTTTCAAAATTTGATTTGAGATCTGTATTTAGGCAAAAAATAAAAAAAACGAAATACAGAGATATTGATCTAATGTCCACAAGGAGGTTGTTATATCTAGAGAAATTTCTGTTTGACATGGATGGTATGCGATTTTCTTATCATTTTGCCGCAAAGTGTTGTTTGAAAGTAAACAAAATAGAAACAGCTGAAGAAATGTTTAACTGCAAAACACTATATGTATATACAGAGGAGAGAGTTACGTTAAGAATGGTGGGAAGGGGGAGACAAGGAGAAAGAGGGGGAGTGAGAGGAGGAGTTTCCTCTGGAGAGGGAAAGAGGAGGGCTGTGGGAAACCTACGTGTGGGTGAGGGGTGGTGGTGCTGGTTTGGGAAGGGAGGGCGCTAGCGGTGGGTTGTGGAGGAAAAACATGAGTGAGCGCAGGAGCGGGAGGTAAGAAAGGGAGGCCCAGTGTGTGTGAGTGCGTGGGTGTGTGTGTATGTTAGGGTCCTCCGCACCCACCACGAGTTCTCCTCCTGGGAGGCCTCCTCATCAGCGCTCCCATCCATCCGATCACTTCCCTTTTTAGGAAGGCGAGAGAGCAATTAGGCATCTTCACTTGCTGATGTCTCTCTGGTTTGTCATACTTTTATTTCCCTGTTTGGGTAGAACATTTCTCCTTTATGTGAATGTGTGTGATTTACGGCCTGCAGCCACGTTCGAGGTGTTTTCTCCTCAGGCGTTCTTTTAAAAAGAATTTTTTTTTTTTAAAGACAAAAAGGTAAGAGGGAATTCTGGGGTGTGTGGCAAAGAGACCCTTGCCCTTAGTCTGTAATCGTTTTGAAACGTTGAACAGTTTGTGTCTGAAATCTCCCTAGCGTGTGTGTTTAATTTATAAGTGTGTTTCTGTTATTGATGCAAAAGGGTTGTAAGATGTTACAGCACTCGAGAGAGTGAGGTTAAAGTGGGCCCCTAGTGAGATTAACCTCTGGTCTGTGTCACCGTTTGGCATGCAGACCCCACCCATCTCTGCCTTCAGATAGCCAGTGTCAGGCTTTATGTCTCCTGCTGCCGCATCGGCTCCAACTCACCCTTCTCTTCTCCACGTTTGGGGGGGGAAGGCAGAAGAAGAAGAAAAAGTGGTCACGTGACTTCCTTTTGAGGAGCTGGCCACATGCAGCGGAGATGATTGGTAATTGGAACAGTGGCATCGGGGGTGGGGCTGAGAGGAGGGTGGGGTTGACGGGGGGGCACTAGGACTTCAGACGAGTCACAGTTCATTTAATACACAAAGACAGCTGATTATGTGAGCCGATCCTGATTTTGGTTGTGTTTAAACTCTTTACTTTAAGCAAATTTAATTAAAGAAATCTTAAAAAATAAATAAATAATATTTGTCAGTGTGAATTATGGTATAGTTTTGTCAAGGTATAGTAAAGTGCAAGAAAATTACAAAGAAATCTGGCTTGTTTTAGCTCGAGGCCACTGACGATTAACAACTAATTGTGCAATTGTAATGCTGCTGATAAAATTCTGATCATCGCTTGCATATTCGTCAATCTGCTTAATTTATTCATAAGGAAGAAAGGTAGGTGCAACTAACAGAAATGTTTTTTTGTTTTTTTTTTTTGTTACTGGCTAGTATTTGTTTTTTCCTCTAAATGTCCTTTATTAATTAATCCAAATTCTCTTCCAGCCAAAAAAAAAATTCTTTATTCTTCAAACTCAGCAATTTTGGAAAGAAAGCATTTAAAAAGATTTTACTCTTATGTGGCTGGGAAATAAAAATGAGCTGAATAGTGTTATATTTTGTGCTAAATTGCAAATTTCTACACAAGACAATTAAGCATACCATACAAGTAAATAACTGAATAAATTTAAACAAAATAAAAGAAGCAAATCAGTTTATTAAGTAATTCTGTGGGACAGAATCCTGTTGACAGGATATATGCATAACTACACAATAAATAAATACAAACAATACATAAAACCAAAAAAAAAGAATAAATAATTGTACTTTAATTGAATCACTTAATGAGAAATGGCGAATTATTGACAAGATAATCGGCATATATTGCTGACGGACTGTCGGGTAATGCATAACACAGGTAATAAATTTAATATTTGTTTTGAAATAAATGAAAATTTTAAAATAATAAAATCCTTTAAAATAAGTAACTTATTTAAAGTAAATCAGCTGTTGATCTTAAAATATCAATGGGTCAAAATGGGAAAATAATTTGAGTTCTTTAAGAAAAGGACATTTTAATATTCAACTATGAGTCACAATAAGGACTCAAATAAAAAAGTTATAATTTTGTCAATTTTGTGTGCAAAGAAAACATCTACAATCACATCGTCTGTCTATAACAATTACTTCTGATCATCCAATCTCATCTTAAAATTTGCCAAGTAATGTTTGATCCATAGTCATCCATTTGGCTGATTCAGACTATACTTAACTAAAAATGACCTAATCAGATTAATGTGTTAGTTTTTCAAATAATCCAATCAACATCAAAGCAGATTTAGTTAGTTTTTTGTTTGTTTTTTTTTTTTTCCCCGCAGCTGGTCTGCATTGTTTGATTAGGTGCAGTTAGCAGTGTCTGTGTGTTTTATCACCAGTCACCTTAGTAGGGCTCATTTCCCCCTCTCATGCTGATAAACGTACCGAGATGATGTAGTGCTTCCTGGCCCAGATCAAATATTTGCTCCAGTCATAATCAGGGGGTGTTGGATGTTGTTAATTTGAGGCAGGGGAGACGTGAGGGCTTTTAAGTGTTTGATGGGGGTTGGGCTGGGTTCAAGGGTCAGGGCCACTAATGACAACGTGTTGAGGAGGACTCTACATCAGGAGAGCTGCTCTGTTGGTGGTTTTCACTGCTGCTTTTATGTGTCTGTACACTTTTTTTCCCCCTCTCCCATCTTCTTTCCTGCCGTGGCTGATATACGTCGCGCTGAGAGATGTTCGTCTGAGATGGTCTCACCCAGCTTTGTCTGCTTGGAATTTCCTGCGCGCAAAAAGCTGCCTAATGGCCCCACGCCGCACGTTGATCACCATCTCCCTCACTCTCACCTTTTTACACAATCCCTGTCCTCTTAATTCAGAGAGCAGCACCTCGTGGGCCACCTCTGACTCAAAGCATCCCGTAATTAGCCATTGCAAAAGTGTTGGTCGCCCTGGAGAGAGGGAGTTGGAGGATGGTGGGTCTCCTTTGCTCCCCCTCTCTCTCAGTTTCCACATCCCCTCACTTTACAGCTTCCTGCATTGATTGCTGGGCCTGGTGATGACGAGGGCCGCCTGATGAAAAGGAGAGCTATTTCTATCCAGGATGTCAGAGTATATATATTGATCACAGGCTTCTTCCTATACACACGCACACACACGCAGACGCACACACACATAGAGCTATAGAAGGATATCCATTCAGGGAAAGCACATATTCTGTATTGATGATGGCAGCAACATATCGGTTGCATGCGACGTAAAAAAGAAAATGTGCAAAACATTTTATACTCCTGATTGAGGGGATTTTTGTAGAGGACAAAGTATTCACTTTGTCCTCTACCCTTCATTAGAGGTATCAGCTAAGATTCCCTTTACCCAAAAATGTGATAATCAAGTCTAATCAAGTGTTTGACCTGCGACATCAAGGAACGTAGACAATAATACCCATCAAAATACGCTGGAATTATTGACACTACAGCAGCTTTTGTCCAGCGCTATTTCACCTATTTATTTTTATTCTTCAGAAAATTTGATAATGACATGGATGAGATCAAAATTGTGTAACCAATTATTTCTAGTTCTGTAAAAGTTTTGTGCCAATGCAGATTTTGGTTGAGTCTGATTTATCTATTAGAGCTACAAGACAAATACAAGAACAGAACTGGAAACATTTTGTTTTAACTTTCCTGCTGTCAGTAACCATTTCATGCCATAGTGCTGTGTAAGAGAGAAGTAAAGCAATATTTTTAAAATAAGGACAAAATCAAAAAGAAGTGCAAAAAGAGTGAGTTAGCATTTTCAGCTGTCTTTAGTCTCTCAGCCGTTTGGACAGGTGGCATTTCTAAAAGTCTGCATTTGTATTTGTTAGTGAACTGAGATTGTTAAAAGGCTGCCAGCCTTTCTTATTCCACCACAACAAACCAGAGGTTGAAAACTCAAAAAATGGTTAAACAAATCTGCTTTGCCGTACTTCATTTAGTCTTCCTGTTATCACCTTTAAGTCTCGCTCTCGCCCACTTTCCTGTATCCTTGGTGAGTCATTTTTCTTGTCTCAACATGCAGGAACTGCAGTTTGCTTTTAAATAGATTGTTACATATTTGTGCTCCCTTTGACTTTATTAATAAACTCCTGAGAGTTTCTGAAAATAAGTCAGTGACATCCGCCACAACGAGAAGGAAAAAGTTCAAATTTGTGTGTTTCCGATCGGTTAGTTACAAGTCAGATGCCAAGTGACTTAGATCTGGACAAGCTGAGATAGGCAGTGTATGTATTGTCGTGTATTAAAGATATCAAAAGAAGAAAATATTTGGATGTTTATTAACTACTTTAACCTGCGGCTGTTTGCGTGAGATGTCAGCCTCATTTCATTAGCAATGGCTTTGCATACCGTAATCCTGTGTAATTCATCAGAATCTTTCAAAGATGTTTTAGCTCTTATTCTGCTTTGACTCAGACTGGAATGCACTATTACTAGCACATAGTGTTTTCAGGGATTTTTAGTCTATTACTTCAAAAGCTGTCAGCATTGTTAACAAATCCAAATGAGTCGCCCACGGTAACAAAATGAACTGCTTTGTTATTTATCTATTTCATGCCAGCCTGCATAGATTTTAAGCCTTGTGGATTTGCTTTATTTGTTTATGGTCTATTTTATTAATTGGATTTATAGGTTGGGGGTCCAAAGTTCTTTTCTTTTGTTCTATGTTCTACTCTATCTTAATATCCTAGAGGATGTTTGATTCCCTAATAATAGTTCTCTTCCTTTTCCTCTTGTAGGTATCAGTTCATTTGTTCATTGTTCATTTGTAATTCCACTGAATTACAGCCATAAGCAGTGTAGCTTGTCTGTGTACCTCATGGCGATCTAACATAAACAAACTAATTTCTCCTTAATTTCTTGAAATTTAAATTGTTGGACTTGGATTTTGATATGTTTTATTACTGGGTAAATTTCTGAATAGTGTTAGCTGGCAACTTAACGTATGAGAACAGAGTCTTTAGTGAGGTAGGGGGGTTGGTACTGAATTGATTTAACATGACTAACCCCAGGATTTCTGTTATTGAGCAGAGAAGTTTCCAATCAGGTCTGGTAATTTAACCTACCAAATATAATCTGTATCAAGAGTTGCTCCTCCGTTGGAACTTACCAGAATGTGGTCGAGGTATTTCCCTTACCCCCACTACCACCATTGCAGATTTTCTCCTGCAGGCCACTCCCACTTTCTGTATTTTCCCAATCGCTCTGCCTTTCATGTCTTCTTTGGCTTTTTTTTTCTCCCTCTCCTCGGTCATGCCCTCTGCTGACCTCTTTGCACAAACTGATACGGGTCAGGACACCCGACAGGTCAAGCGAGAGGAGGGAACTCGGATTACTGCGATTTTTTTCTTCTTCTTTTTCTCTTTTCCTGCGTTCACTAACGTATGCATACTCTGCATTAGAGGCAGAGACACACAGTCCAAAAATTCACTTCATGTGCTACTGCAAGTGCATGCTGCAGAGCTCATACGATGATGATGCTACTTCCTATTTAATGATTTGTGTGTGTGTTTTCCTGCATTACTGCAGAACAAAAGGGGTTGTGTGGCTTCCGCGCTGGTGTCTTGTGGGAATTTAGGACTATGGAGAGGGGGTTTCGGGGGGTCGTACTGCGAGATGTGCCACTCAACTTTGACCTGGAGAAAGAAACTGCTTGGTGAATGAAGGGAGGAGAGGAAGAGGAAATACTCTTGTGCCACAGTCTGGAGACCGGTCGATGATTATTCATCATGATTCTCAGTGCTTTGTGGGGGGATGGGCTCAAGTTTTTGCTCCAGTTTTATAGATTTTCACTGAAAGAATGCCTTTTGGTCATTGGCTTGGTTTATTGATGGCAATAATGAAATTGATTAGAAATATATATATATATATATATATATATATATATAT
>CAEGAE010097877.1:0-16644 GCA_903067095.1 Girardinus metallicus
AGAGAGAGAGAGAGAGAGAGAGAGAAAGAGAGAGAGAGAAACAACTAGTTAAGTTATGATAAACTTAACTAATACTTTGTTGATGTACTGTTTGGTAGGAGTCTCTTAGTGTCTAGAATCCCTTTAGCACAAATGTTCTCCAAATATCTTAGATTATGTGGATCATCTCTTGACCACAGCCCTATCAGACCTTCTGTCAAGTTTACTTATGGAATCAGGTTAGGCCTTTTCTAGTTTTCTTTAAGAATAAACCATGCTTTTGTTTAATATGATGTATGCTTCAGTGATGCTGAATGGAAAACAATCTTTCTTCATCACATTTTGGGTCAAAATTGACTGATATTTAGAACAGCTCAGACTTGAGAGTCTAATCAAATTTAAAGAAAAGGACCTTTGTGTCACTAGTCTACATAAAAAAAAGAAGAGATTCTTTTAAATTGTAAATCAACTGTCATAATCATAAATCCCTTCACCTCGTTTAGTGTCAGATTTTCAGAAGCCTTCCTGACCAATTTCAGTGTTGTTGTTTTTACCTCAGTTAAAAATTCTGTTTTAGTAATGCCACACCTTTTCTACATTTCCTCAGAATTATTGATTATGGTCTTTGCTGTATTAGGGTTTATTTGTAGTGTTGCAAAATGTTTGAATACTTCTCCTCACCAGCAAATCCCAATTATGGGATCCCTCTGACTGTATGAAGTCGCTCTAAAATCAGAGGTAAGCAATGACCAGACAAATTACCAATTTTAAGGAAAGCCCTGCTGGACAGCCAAACTTTATTTCAGGTTAATCAGATTCAAAAATATTGTGTGCTCCAAAAGATAGTGAGATGAAATCAAAAGGTTGTCAAGGATAAGCTACAAGCTAGTGTAATAGAGGGGAATTCCAAGCATGGTTGTTTCATATTATTTGTGTAATATGTATTTTTCAGTTGCAAACCTTTATTTTTCTTTTTTTATCTGAATTGTCACTAATTATTACCTGAAAATTACAGAAGGTCAGTTGAATGTATATGTGAGTGTTTCTCTTATGGCAACAATCACTCACTCAGTGATCGTTGTCATAAGAGCAAAACGTAGATCTCTATTAGATCTAAGTTTTCAAACATAAGTGTATCAGTTCCCACAGTCAATTTGCCACGTTCAATATGGCAGACGAGTGGACCGGTATGGGCTGGAATGTCAATATTGCGTCTATTCCTCAATGTCTGTGTACGCATCACCCGCCCCGCCCCTCAGCCAATAGGATTGCAGCCTTATTAAAGGCGCCCCGCCCACACAAGAGCAGAGTTGTTTGGGTAGACTTGGGCCAGACTGGGCATTGTGTCAGCCTGAAAACATCGCAAATATTCCCAAAGACCACTACTCCACAGCAATGACAAAGCCTGCACAAAAAAAACAGAGGAAAAACCACATTATTATTTTTATTTTATGATGTACTCTGTTACCATAAAAGGAAGAGAAGTGGAGTTCATCAAAAGGAATGGGAAATAAATTGATGTGTAATGGAAGATATTTACCTCAATCTGAACCAGTCCTTCTTCAAAATTATATAAAGCTGATATCCAATGTCTGAATTGGGCCTATTATTTAAGGTCAAAGCAACTTGGCTCACAATGATTTTAGTGTGCCACCTGGTGTAAAATGCATGCAAGTTCACGTCTAGGCGACACAAGAATGTGCTAAACAGAAAAGTTAATAAAGGTAAGGTAAAGACAGCTGCAATAAAAATCAAGATATAAGTAAAAAAAAAATAACACAAATATTTATGGATCACTTATAAAGAAAGAAAGTAAATTCCTATGGCATGAAGAAATTAAGAGATAAAACAATTTTTTACCCTTATTCAATAACCGCTAATATTTTCAAACTTAAAAGGAATCAACAGTTTCTGCACATCTCAGGTTTTGAAGGAACTGCCTCCAGCATAGAAGCATAGAAATTAAATATTGTTTCCTCTTGTTTCACTCTGTCACTACCTGCAACACAAGGCAAACAATATCTCCACAATCCACCTTTCCCCAGACTGATCAGTACCTTTGTGACATCTTTTCCATAGTAGTACTACCTGTTTCCATTTGGTCTCCCAAGGGAATTCCTTTAGCCACTAATTGTATACAAATTAACTGTAACTCCTCTGGACACAAAACAAGATGTTATCTTTATTATTGCGGGTCTCAATATGCTATTTTTAGATCTTGATCCCTTTATTTGTTTGTTTGAATTACACATAAGTACTGTTTCTGGTACTGAATTTTCAAATTTTCCAAAGATTTTTATATCTATATCTATATTTTTAAACCTAAAAAGCACAAAATGAAAAAACAAAGCACATCAAATTTAATAACACATATTAAACATTTTGAAAAATAAAACATTAGGTGATTATTTTCTTACCTCTTTCCAGCATATTAAAAATAAAACACAGGCATGTTGGAGGGGAAAATAGACAAAACTACACTGACACACCTTACAATTCTTCTAGAAAAATGCAACTGAAGCATTTTTTACTTTACTTTTTCAGTTAAACCAGGACGTCCTTGGATAGATATGACTAAAATGTCTTTCAGTCATTTCACTATGCCACCATACTGTAGGAAGGAGCGTAAGTAAGGTTAGGAAAAACTGAACTGTTAGACAAATGCAGCAGAGATTGGCAGTGATATAGCTGCTTACATGTAAAATAAAAGTTTCGCTGGGAATCAAATATTGAATGTGCTTTAGTATAATAAGGTTAAAATGAAGCTTATTATACACAGGTGATATCTGGCCCTGTGATCCTTATAGTGCATAGAGTCATGAAGTCTTTGAAATGCACAGACATTTTAAAAATATATCTCAAGCAGCCTATGGTAGAAACCTGAAAATGAGCTATCTTTTTATTGCTTGTTTGTGTATATCTGCACAAGAGCTTCCGACCTGCTCTGAGAAAAACCTTTTTTCTTAGTTTAATAGAGACATATTGAAAAGAGGGCGTAGAACAGGCAAGACTGAGTCCTGCATTTTATTTGTAATGAATTGCTTATCTTCAGTTTTTAAATTCAAGCAATTATTGTCTCTTTTTTTTTTTGCAATAAACAGGAAACAAACATCTCAGACAACAAACGTCTTTTTCAAAGAAAACTACAGGAAATCCACTTTCATGTATTAATAATACATTTCCACAAATGCATTGTTTTCACTAAACTTACCACCAGAGGGCGGCAGAGGAACGGGTTCTAAATGAAGCTCCGACATTATTTTCGGACCACTAATACTTTCACTACAATTACGACTACTTGCATTAAAATACAATAAAATCAAATATTTAATGCAAATAAAATTGAAATTTCTATGTAAATACTACACATCAAAGTAGCAATCATACGTTTGCTGTGGGTCTTTGTTCAAACATTTGAAAATGTTTAATTGAAATGTTGTGTGCCAAACACACAGGCTAGCAGGCCTGCAGTTGTAAAGTCCTGATGTCATTAAACGGTATCACGGTGATAGGTGCAGGCCAATGAGACTTGGGACTGAGTTCACTCTTTGTTGTTTATCATTTGACACTAGTTTACTTGTTGTGTTGAAGCCGTTGCCATGATTTTTTTTTATATCTACAATCTGATTTTTCATTTTTAATCTTGAGCAGTTTAAGTCATAAATTTGTAGTTGTTGTATGTTACTAAACAGCATTTATTGTATGCAAGAGTTGATTGGGTTATATTGATTAAATTCTATTTTATTTTTAATCTAGTTACGTTTCTATTTGTGTCAGCAAAGCACTTCTTCCATTTTCATTTCAAATGGCAAATCTAAGATGACCGTCAAGAAACAGTCTTCCTTTCAGTGTGAGAGTAAAATTAAGCCCATTTATATACTCCTTCAATGCCACAGTTCTAAAGAAAAGTTCACAATTAAATACTATTATCACACTGAAATAAAGCTACTAACTCAAACATAAAGGAGAAATGAAACTCTTTAACCTTATTCATGTATTTTGATTCTAAAGGAAAAGAAATTCCCATTTCTGCTCTTTCTACTAAATATTTTTGGTTTAACTGCAGTTATCAATAATGCAAAGCTTGTGTGTTTAATTTAGACTCTCATAGCCAACTATTCAGAAAATTGTTATTGCTAATGGCCACAATATTTCTTTTGTCAACAAATTTTGTGTTGTAATGTATGAAGATACACAAAATTATGCACTAACAATGAGCATTTACACATTTTTATCACGTTACAAGCACAGGCTTTAATGTGTTTCGGTGATTTCATCTAAAAAACAAAAATACAAAGTGTAACTGTGAAGTGGAAGAAAATAGTAAATTACCTTAAAATTATTAATGAATTTAAATGGTGAACAGTATGGTGTTTTGCACTTTTACTCTGATCCCCGTTGGTAAAATTTTGTAAAACTAACTGCTTTTCAAGGTAATCTAATCAGTAAATAGAGTTTACCTATGTGTAATTTGATCTCAGCTCAGTCCAGCCATTCTAGATTGATTCCTCAGGTACCAGAAGTTTGTTAAAACGGGGAGAAGACTGCAAAACGCTGTAGACCAAGGTGATCAGGGTCGATCTTTCCAGACATTGAAATAAACTGTATAGCATCGTAATATCATAAAAGTATGATAATACAGTATTCATGTTAAGACAAGTCATTATAATCATCAATAAACCATTTTCTTAAATCCCAATGCTTCATATTGAAAATGACTTAACTCTAGCCACCGTTCAGTCTCTGCATGTCATGCATGATGTGAACTCTAAGAACTTCCTTACACATAAACATACACGAGATGTTGGACACGATGTGCTTTGGCAGCCGTTCCTGTTGCTACAGCCAGTTAATCAGAGGCTTTTGTTTCCATGTGATAAGGATGACACCACTGGATTCTTTCCACTCCTCGATGTGCCGGCTCGTGTTTGAGTAAACAGCTTGCTCATGGTTGTTTTTAGATCAGATGCTGGTGGCCTGCTAGAATCCCCACGTGGATGTTTTACTCATTGACAAAAACAAATGGGAAGAGAGCCTAAATTTTTTTTCAACTACCTTGTTATGACCTTATGATAGAAAATATATTTAATAAGACTGAATAAGTAGGTTTGTGTTGTATTTCATGAATCCTAAAATGTGCCTACAAATATTAATGTACATTAGATACTCTGTTATTTTTATGATTTAGAGCAGAAGGAGGGATTATTTGTTTGCTATGCAGAATATTTACACTTAATCAATGAGAACATTTATTATTAATTGTATTTACAATTAATATATTTAAACAAAAGGAAGACAAAAAAACTAATTACAAAACATAACAATACTAACATAAAATTTACAGACTGCTGCCACAGGAAAATAAAGGGAGCATTCTCTGAATTACACGTTGGATGTTCAATAGTGTCTAAACTGAATAGAGATTGTACTTTTATAAATTTTACTGGTCTCTCTGTGAAATTTAAACAAAGGGCATAAAAAGGAAAGTAGCCATCTTGGCACTAACTTCAAGGAAGTCCAAAGACTTCTCACTTTGGATTCAAAATCAATAAACATGTTTGAAGAATAAGTGAGGGAAGCTGAATTTTCTTTCAGGAGGGGAGTAAAACAGAAAAATAATAAAAGTTTTCAGGAACCTCACACAAAATCTGATAAAACCAACAAAGCAACCACATATCAAATGGCAACTCTGACTTGTTTCGACTCCTTGGTGTATCTGTCGTACCTTTTCTCTCTCTACTTTTAGTCTCAAAACTCAGCGGCTCACATGGAGCTGAAGGTTTCTGGGAATGAGTCATTATGAGGAGCTGATCAACCAGTAGGATGCAGTTTTTGGGAAACATCTGACTCTGTCACTAGTCAGCCACAAAGAGAAGAAGGCAGTTAGAGTTGGTGATGGGTAAATTGGTCAAATCTGAGCTTTGGCTAATTGCTGGATGCATCTCCACTTATTTATGCATAACTTGTTTCCTGACAAATGTTAGCATAATTGATTATTATCATAGAAAGGAAAGAGGTTAAAAGGTGAGCTTGATAAGGTTTGTCAACAAATTGGAGTTAAGATATTTTGTTAAAATATTTGCACTCTTTTGAAAAAATGCAACTTTTATGTTGTTCATTCAGCACATAAACAACTGAAATGGATAACTTTAAGTTGTGCTTGAATGATTGAGATTTAAACGCCTGACAAATAAAATGATCATAATGAGATTACTGAAAAGTAAAACCAAAAAAGAAATTACATAATACAAATTTGAAGTCAACCAAGATTCACTAAATATGTTCTTTGAAAGTTGAAGGTTATTCATTTGTACATAAAATGTTCATGCATCAATATGTTTATGTAATCACCCATTTGTGAGTTGAGTGCTACAGTCTACTTGGCATGTTGTTATCGCCCCCTATCCATTTGTGTTTGCTGATGAATGAAAGGTCTGGTGAGAAGGTCAGATAAAACTTATTTCACAACCAGTGTCATGTTTGTGTGGGTCATCAGGTCAAAAGCAGCTGATCTAAATATGGTCACAAAGTCGGGTTGTGTACCCAACATATGTTGTCTTAGGCCCTTACACACATAGAGAAGGCCTATCCTGGTTAAGCACACTTCAGCGCAACACATCAAACATGTGTGAAAGGCATAAAACGATGTGTGAAAACTGACAAGACATGACATTGTGCAACTGATGTGAATTCTCTTAAAGAGATTCGAAGAGCCAGAAGGGAAATATGCTCTGTCCAGTCATATCCTAAACAAAGGAATGTAAATTACCTCAACTGAATGAATCTAATGGGAAGGAACGGCTTTGATTTTGATGGTCATGGCAGTAGGACTCCGACAGAACCACATTGTCTCTAAAAAGTAGAGATGATACACTGAGGTTCCCAAACCAGACACCTAGCTACAGCATTGCTACGCTCCACCATGGACACCACAAACATGACCACTGCAGAATCCAACTTGTACCAGAATTTCACTCATAATGTGGACGAAGCTCTTGCTGTAGTTATACAATATCCAAAATCCAAATGTTCCTTTACACAGAGCCTTTCGTTTAAACATAATGCAATACTACTTCACAATACCAATCACAGATTAGAAAGATTTTCAGAACAGAAATAACTTTATATTTTTAGATCTTGCTAATCACCTTACAGATGCCTGAAGGAATTTAAACAACAATTGCTTCAGTAACCTAAGAAGTAGCTTAGGTTTCCTCAACATTAAGCTTTAGCTCTGTTGTAACTGGCATACAAAGCAAAAGTAAAAATGATGTTGTAAGTGTCAAATATAAAAACAGGTTGCTGTGTAGAGATTGACAGGAAAAAAAGCCATTGTTGAAAGAAAGCCACAAGAAGCTCTGCATGAAGTCATGTTGGGGAGACAAGAAAAAGGTAAGACCAGAACTTTTCTGCTTATGTGCCAAAATGCAGGGAGGATCAGAGTTAATGAGGAGATGGATGGTACTAAATACAAGTAGAAATCCAGAGGTTCACCTTTCAGCAGAACAACAAGCCTTAATGTGCAGCCAGAGAAACAAATGCAATAATTTCTCAACTCTGGTCGGGATGGCACACTGTTCTGCATGTTTGAGATAAGTCGCTGCTTTGACAATCCTAATTCTGATGTATGCAATTCAACAAAAGCCTGTTAATCAGTCATAATTAAAATCACGTGTTCTGGAGCAGGGCAACACCTAAAGCATTAAGGACAGGGTGCCTTGAATTCCGGGGTTAGGAAACACTGGCTTAGGTCAAGCATATTAAGAATACTCATGTGTTAGCTCGGCCCAGTCAGTCCAGACCACAATTCAATTATGAATTTATTGCATGACCTAAAGATTGGCATTTATAGAGGCTCTCCATCCTGTCTGACTGCATCTGAGCAACTAAGCAAAGAAAAATATGGAAATATTTCAGTCTTTAGATCTACAAAAATCCCAATTGACTTGAAATTTAAAAATTAAGTATAAAGATGGCCATATAAAGCATTGACTTACTGAACTCAATGTGACAGTCCTATTTTATAGATTTTTAATTAAACATAAATAGAATTCCATCTAAATTTTCCTTCCGCTTCACTTTGTGTGTACCACATAAAATCCTCCGTGGTTAAAAAATCACATCCAGCAAAATCTATAAGCGGTCAGCTATTAATAGCACTGCCTCAGGCTATTGGCCTCTAGCTGCGGGGGTCTCACATGCTTCGAATACTAGACAAACAAGATTTTCCCTTCTCGGTTTACCCACTGCAACCTCTGTCTTACTGGGCTTTGAGCCAGAAATGGCCGGAAAACAATGTGGTCCACTCACCCATCTACTGGCATAACAGTGTGATAAAACAATTTGTACTCACAGGCGAATAAACCGACAACAGCAATGTAACAACGTAACTATAAGTGCAGCAAGAAGTTTCTTTTCAACTATCCGATGATGGAACGGCAGCTCTACCTGATCTCTTTGCCAGTGACACTAAACCGGTAGGTCTGTGTGCTTTGTTCATGTGTCTTCGCACAGATTTAATTAACAACCTTATAATGACCAAACACACAGAACAAAAAAAAAAGAAGACAATAATAACATTTTGCCTACAGGTGTTTCTGTTTTTATTAACAGTATTTACATTTATTTCAGTCAAAGTGTAGCTATAAAAATAACATTTTACATACTGCATGAGTTAGATAAACACAATAAAAACTATTGTGAACACATCTGGACCCTCCACAGTCTCATTTGGCACAGTGTGCGAAAAACTGGCCTATTAAAACCACAAACCACCCACTGGGGCTTAATAACACTCATTTATAATGACTTCGTCTTCAAGATGTTAGCTTTGAGACAAGGCTGGCATATACTTGATGGACTGACAGCAAACTTGGGCCCAGTGTGGTTGCAGCTTGTTGAAAATGATGCCCTTTTTCTTTGTCGTTCTTACAAATAATGCACAAAAAAAGAGGATTAAATTCAGCCTGGTCCAGAAAACTGAGCATAAGATCAGTTTTTTTTTTTAATTTGCAAAGGCTGAAATACAAAAAGTCTGCAAAAAAAAAACTCATGCAAAAAATGGAAAAAAAAAAAAAAAAAAACTCAACTTCAGAGTCTAGCATTTGCTCAAAATTACCAAACCAAACACCATTACAGTACCATCAAATTTAAGGTGCAAATATCAGTTGTGATAGTTCAAGTATTTAAACAAGATGTGCCTTTGGGAGGATTTGCTACTATAAGGCATAGATGAACAACAGATTCCCCTGTTATATAAAAGCCTCTACATCTAACTCAAAACTGCTGAATCTCTTTCAACTTCCTCTTCTTCTTCTGTCCACTCTTACTCTTGACTTCTCTCTCATTTTCAGGCACCCAATAACGGGCTGGGTGGCCTCCTCCGTCTCCCCCTACCTGCACATGACTCCACCTTTTACCGCTTGATGCCGAGTCTCGTTTCAGCAGCGCTCGGGCTGCTTCACCAGGTCTCGATGGTAACTTTATTTAAATGTCCTGTTAGCAGCAGTTCCGAGTTTGTCTAATTCTCTATTACAGAAACCAAAAAGAATGACAGAAGCTGGAAATGACATGCTACTGGTGACGCCGGCTGAAATCTGCTCTGGTTCTAGGAGGTGTAAGAAGCTCATCTGCTTCGGCGGATGATCCCATGGGAATACTAGGATTGGTTCATGGAGAATCCATGCGGTTGCATCCGAAGGTCTGACTAGGCCACCTTGTATTTGCGCAGATCTAAGGGTTCTTTACTGGGCACGCACCAGTCATCAGCCTCCTGGCACACTTTGTAGTTCTTCAGAGCAGTTTTGTTGTACACTGGCAACCTTTCGATAGAGTCCGTGGAAAGAGCCTAGAGAGATATATCAGAAAAACAAATTTACTAAATCAAAAGGAAGTTCACACCCGATTGTTCTGTGCCACAATTTCATGCACAAACTAGCTCACCTTCAAGTAGATGACAGCATCTGTGCCAAAACCCTCCATCGAATAAACATGCAGATCCCCCTGGAAATACTTAGCGTAAAGACGAGAAATGGGAAGGCCGTAGCCGAATCCAGCCTGCAAAGAAAGGGGAAAGGCTTAAAATTTGTAGTTTGGAACTAGTAGCACCTTATTTTAGAATCGCTTCTGTTGACTGTAGGGAGATAATGTCAGATGCCAAAACATAGGTGGTAGAAATGCAATCTCTACCGAGCAAAGTCTAAATAAAAGATTAAAAACATCTTTGAGAAGCACAAAGGCCGAGAGCATCTGTACATCTAAACCAAAACCCTCCTTACCAAGGGTGTACTAGAGTGGTCGCTGATCTGTGGAGCAGGAGCTGTGGAGTACATGTAGCTGAAAAGGTTCTCAATCTTGCGAAACGGGACGCCGCCGCCTCTGTCGCTCACCTACGGGGGCAGACAGAGAAACAGAAGACATGAGTGCTGACAGGAGATGAGAGCTAACCTGGTCAAAAATGAGCAGATTAGGTAGAATGTTGTAATCGTTAAACTGCAGATTTTGCAAGTAAAAGCTAATTTTTCAAAAAAAAAAAAAAAAAAAAAAAAATAGTCCCTGGCAGGTTAATGATGAGCACAGATGTATACATAAAATATTTAGAAAAATGTAACAACTACTACTACTTTAAGGCAGGATGGCAATTTGGATTACTTGGCAACCACTGCTTGATACATGTAGAGAACATGTCCAGTGTTTTTTCAGTTACGCTTAATAGAGGAAAGCTTACAGTTCAGTGGCATCAACACTGTCTGAGTCTTTCTAATCTCATCAAGTCACATTTTTAATTAGATTTCTTAGCTGAAGTGGATCTTTGCAACCTCAATTGAGAGAAATGTCAACATCAGCTTTGTGTGCTCTTTGTTTTCACCTCCTATAGAAATTACTCCTGGTTCAGTGTTTATCCACATCTCTTTCTAGGACAGAAACCCTGAAGGAGCCAACGCTGCCATTACATGCACTTTGTTTTTAAACAGAACGTAGACCTGGCTCAGTGCTTATGGCTTTGGGATTTTTTTCTCTTCAAGATGAAGTCATTAAAGTTACTGCTGGTATTAGTTCAGTCTGTACTTTATTTTTCTTTCACAGCAAAGGTACCCCTGACCCAGGGCTTTTGTTTTTATCCAACATATAGCAGTTTGACATCTTGAAATTGATCAAATTTTACTAACAGGCACTGAAAGATCATCTGATTTTCTCTATAGCGATTCTGTTTGTTTAACTGGACCAGTTGTAGCCAGATGACAACCAAATACTTGCTGATCCCGGTGAAACGTCGGGTTGACTGTAAAAGCACAATTCATATTGACTTATCTTATCGGAGAGGCTACAAAAAGCACTGCGCCGAAACGAGGACTAAAACGTTACATAAGTGGGACAGATCAAACATTCAGAGAGCAAAAACAACTTCTGCTGGGAAATGTTGGCTTCATTTAAAACTGAGAAATTCACACACTGAAAGACAAAACTGATCAATTATTCATATTCAAATTTCTTCAGTGCAAAAGTCCTTTGTACTACTATGTAAAATACTGAGAAGATAAAGATTTGGTTTCTTCCTGCCTAAAATAAAAGATTTTATCTGACCATGAAGTATATTCGTTACTGCCCTTTGAAGTTGTAAAACTATTTGCACTCATCTTATCTAAGTAACAGCTGGAAATGGAAATGTAGTTGTCCTGCACTTTAAACTTTGTCTCACCTTGATTGACATGTCCTCTCCACCGAGAGACACCATGACCTTAATTGGTGGGAGGCTGTTGCTGTTTTCATGAGTCTCAATGGTAGCTCTCATTGCATTCTACAAAGGGGAAAAACAGAAACTTAGATTTTTTTAAATGATTGTTAATTTTAGGCATGTGCATGAATTAGAAGGCAGGATCTCCTACCTTGAAAAGCTCAAACAACATGTGGTAAAGGTGGGAGGGCACATAGACGATGCTTATGGGATGACACTTTGTCTTGTCTGTGCAAAAGAAGAATAAAAAAAATAAATACAGAGATCAGCTCTTCATTCATAATCTGCTACACACAACTTCTACTCCCACATTGGGGAAATTTATGAAGGCTGTTGTTTGCAATGGACTTTATTTAGGGAGGTAAAAACAAAGGCACAATATACAAATTTTCATTTCATCTGCTTTGTGTTGGTCTGTTTGGAGAAATCCCCATAAAATACAGTGGAACTTCACAAAAAGTGAAAAAAAGTCAAGGACTATGAAAACTTTTACTTAGCACCGAATCGTTAAACTATCTGGCACAAATGAAAGGAAAACTTACGGTTCATTTCCTGCAGAACCAAATCAGGAGAGCGGAGGTAATACTGGTCACACAACATCTTAGCACTGTGGAAGGCATCTGATGATAATGAAAAGGAACTGAATTTTAATTGCAGACAAAACAAAACATTGTTTTTAAAGTAGCTGGAACATGATTTCAACTACTTTAAAACCCATAAAGTGGCTAAAAAAACAATGATTGCTATAAATTGTGGCTAGTTTAAGTATTTTGAGGCCTTAAGTCAAGCTCATACTCACCTTGGACTACATCTCCTACATTGCATTGAGAGTCAATGCTTCCTATTGTATTCGGGTGGACTGGGTTAGTGGTGCCATCAAACACAAGAGCTGCAGAAAACAAGAGAATAAGGGAAAATCAGGGGTATTCGACATTTTTTATTTTATCTACAAAGTTTTTGCAAAAAAAAAAGTTTTTAAATGTGTGAAAGTCTTGTCTTTTGCACAGGCAAGACTCTTGGGCTTGGTCTTGCCTGTGCAAAAGAAGAGTAAAAAAAATAGTATAAAGTGATTTTCATGCAGTCATTTTGCTTTGCCCTTTTGGAAAAACAAAATGTTACGAAAGACATGTAGGGCATTAAAAGTTGCCCGGGTGTGAAACTGGTTCGATAGGGACGAGGTTATATAACTCTTGACGTTTCCCCTTCATGCAACAGCAGTTTTGAAATATTTCACTTTGGATCAACGATAGTGTATGCTTCAGCAGTTTGTGTTTCAACATCGTGGATTATCCAGGCGCTCTATAACAAACAAAACTAGACAGTGCAGGACTGTACCAGATGAAAAGGGAAAAAAAAAGAAAAGACACCCATCATCCCTTCTCTTATCTCCTTCTGCACCAGTTGTGCAGGTTTTACTGCACGTACGAATTCAGCTGCAGCACAAATGCATAAGGGCCTGAAAAATGTCAGCAGCTAAGCAGAGATAGGCTATCTGTGCTGATTAATGAAGAACATGCTGACGCATCAGTGGCCTTAACCACTTTTTTCCTTTCTTTTGGCTCTTATCAATTGTGGGGTGTAATGTTTGGAACAGACTTGTGGAAACTTAAATATGTGAATGTCTGTTGCCAATCCAAATGAGATAAGAAGCTAGACTCCCCCTTTGCTGTCATATCTACCCAATAATATTCAATATTCATAGAAATAAATGCAACAAAAGATGAATTTCAGTACAAAAGTGCAAAACTGACATTTTAAAAACCTAGCTCCATAAATCTGTCCTCTGCTGAACTGTGGCATCTAAGTAAGGTCTATGCTGACTAAAAGAAAAATGAAAAAAGGACTTCTGTTACCGTCGTTGTCTAAATCACCTCCGATTATAACTGTAATGGGCATTTTTCAATATTTCTTTTGTGAATGATTAGGTTGTTCAACAGGTAGGTGACAAATGAAAATTGTAACATGTCTCTAACAAATATCTAAAAAAATGCTTTGGCATAAAATAATAATGAAAAAAACAGTAATGGAAGTCAACCAAAAACAGAAACAAAACACAAAAAAAATAAATCTAGCTGAATTTGAAACTGGTTGTGGTCTTACTATGTTGGTTGATCAGCATTCGTATGGAGATGCGGCTCATGTAGAAGCGATCCAGAAAATACTGGATGTTCTGGTTGGTGAGCACATCCTGGGGAAAAACCTCCTTGTATTCAATGACCCCCTGCGCCATGGTCGGCACCACGTCGTTGTGTCTGTTTCTGATGGTAACCAAGGCATCGACAAACCTGGGGAAAAAGTATACACCTTCAGCTGTCTGGCACTTAGCATCTTCCAGAAACAAATGCATTAATTGGGATATTAGTTTTCTGGGATAACATCTTCACAAGAACTAAAGCCTTACTCTGCAAGCACTCTGTGGTCATCTGGATTCTTGTCTAGGAAGTCAAGGATCTCCATTAAACTCTGACTATACCTGAAAAGAAAAATAAACAAACCCATGAATATATAATGGGAAACATAGGAGGCACAGCAGAGTAAGTCTGAAGGAAGTGAAAGTTCATGAAGGAAGCAAAAATAGTGCAGTGAGAAAAACACAAGTCACGTGGGCCTGTGACGGGGAAACTGGGCTAAAGTTCGCAGCTCACAGCCACTCCCCACATCCTCCGCTCTGAGCAAGTTGGAGAGAGCACAACTCGGTCACAGGGCTTTGTTGTAATTCAGAGCGTTATGTAACTAAAGAGGGCGGACCAACCGCCCCAGTTTGTGGTAAACAACAGCCGCTGTGGTTGTAATAAAACTTGGCCACGAGAAAGGGCGACATTTCATCCTGAAGATAAAACCCAGGTTAATAAAAATCAATAGGCCGTCTCCTGGATAAACAACTCACCATCTCTGTACCATTTGAACTGAGGGAGTAGTGAGCAGCTTGTCTGGCAGGAGGTTGATCTCCTTCATGATGTTGGAGAGTCTCACAGGGAGTTCCTGCCTCAGAAAGACGAAGGATGTCTTTTCACAGGCATTGATGGAACCTGAAAGTTAGGGGTAAACATAGACAAAACAATTAATTCAGATTTTTCTCACACAAATATTAAGTTTTAATTATTCCTTACTATTCTACTTTTTTAGAGGTTTTGAAGGGTTTGAGCAAGCACATCCATCAGAAATTTAATTTTGAATTACTTGAGCGTATTTTGAATAAATAAAGTAAAATATGATGCATCTATAAATAGACCCATTTGCAGGTGAGAAGTTGTTTTTGTGAACAGTTACAACCAGATAAGTACTGACAGACATAAAAACTTAATTTAATGATTGATAATGGTCTGAGAGAGAAAAAAAACAATAAATTCAGCAATTTATTGCAAAAATAAAATATTTTTCCTGTTTCACTTTAAGTTGCCAAGTTCTTTAGGATTTAGACCGTCTGAGCAAGCATATTAACCTAACTTTAAAGTTTGTTTTATTTTACTACATTTATCATTTTATTAAAGTAAAATTATTCCTTTATATAAATGAACACCTGCAGATCATAACTTGTTCTTTGTGTTAGAGGCAAAATGGTGCAGCCTGAGTTTGCAGCAGATCTGATGCAACACTGTGCGCCTATGAACAGCAAATTACAGCAGGCCGTGCACAGCAGATGCATGCTTTGAAATTCACAATTAGAACCCACAGCATGAATGAGTGTTCCAGAATTTAGCGGATTTAAACCGTTCAGGTAGCCTTGCTAAAATGGGAAAAATCAAATTCGAGCTCAACTCACCGAAATCGATGAACTGCTTCATGGAGAGCGGAGACGGAGAGAATTTGGAGAAATGCTCGATGTGCTTCGGCGCGTTGGCTAACGCGGCGTTTTTCATTATAAAGCGTACAAACTTCATGATGGCTATCAATGATTCCTTTTTCTTCTAGGTCCAGCTTGTGTCAATAACAATCCCGAGGGAGGCTCTGCCCCCAGTCTTCTCTGAGTGGGTTAGTTTCTAGCTGCTACGGCTTGCAGGAGGAAAGAAAATACTGATCTTCAACCAATCAGATGAAAGGAATTTTATTTACCCTCCAGAGTGACCAATCGGAGCCGTTAGAAGGCGTGGCTAGTTTGGACCCTCCCAGAAAGGAAACGCTTCCAGTACAGTTGAAGCAACGGCTCAAGAAAACATACGTGCTGTTTGGCAGCCCCACTTCATTCCACGAATCACCAATAGTAACTTTGGTGGGGGTGGAAGTGGACAGGGATATCAGAAACATATCAAGTGGGTTAATATTTAGAGTTTATTCAAGTTTATAATTTACTTTTGACTCTAAATCCAAACAATTAATTTTAATATGAGACACTTAATGCGAGTTTGACTATAAGGGATTCAACATGCATTTGTATTTCTGTTTGAGCCTTAACTAGGCCATTCAATCAACAAATGAACTTTGTTGATTGAGGTCTGGCTGCCTGTTTGGGATAAATGCCCTGCAGGGAGATTAACCTTTATTATATTTAAAGTCTCCAACACGTTTTTTTCCACATAAATTCTGACCAGGTTCCCTGCTGAAAAGAAAACATTCCTACAGCATGATGTTGCCACTACCATGTTTCACAATAGGGATGGTGTGCTCAAGGTGATGTACAAGGTTAGTTTTCCATCACACAAAGTGTTTTGCATTAACACTACCAGTACCAAGTTCAGTTTTGGTGTAATGTGACTGGAGCACTTTCTTCTACATGTTTGTTGTGTAAACTATGTGGCTTGTGTCAAACTGCAAACATGACCAAAGATTTTCTTTTAGAAATTGCTTTTTTCTTAACACACCTACATAAACACCAGTTGTGTGTGTATAACAGGATCCATCCATCCATCCATCCATCCATCCATCCACCCATCCATCCATCCATCCATCCATCCATCCATCCATCCATCCATCCATCCATCCATCCATCCATC
>CAEGAE010097881.1:0-78891 GCA_903067095.1 Girardinus metallicus
ACACATAATATAACGAGGCTTCGAGGCAGATCAGTTTTCCTCGAGGAATTTTAATAATCGAGGTACTCGAATCACTCGAGGAATCGTTTCAGCCCTAATTCACACAGAAACCAGAAGGAGACATACTGTTTAAAAGAAACAAATTCATATAACTCAAATGTGTAACAGATTTTCAACAGCTAAGGCACTTTGCTTCCACCAAGAGGAAAGTGGTTAAAGTACAGCGCTATGAGCCAACAGTTTTAGTTAGAATCTCTACATCTGCCTATGTGACTTCTGGAATGATAACGTTTACGCACTTTTTAATACATTTGTCTGGTGCCGTGATTATTTTCACCCCCAAATGTGAAAACTGTTCTATTAAAGATCGACTGAAGTAATCTTTGTGTTTTTTAAGTGAATCAGCAAAGGAAAGCGTTTTTTGCACTGAGTTGCTTCTGTTACTTTCTTTAGGTGTCCAAACCCGAGAAGCATGGCAGTGGCACAGACAGCGACTATGACAACACACACGATCATTTACAAAGGTCGGCACGATCAAGTTAACACTGAGATTCCTCAGAAATGCATCAGTTAATCTTAACCACGTCTCTTTTTCCAGTATTGGCCGGAGCAGCGAAGAGGAGGGTCGGGGTGAGTCTGAGGAGGGAGGGGGCGGCGAGGCGGGCGAGCCAGACCCCACCCTACCATGCACAGAGGACGTAATACTGAAGACGGAGCAGGTCACTAAGAACATCCAGGAGCTGCTGAGGGCCGCACAGGAGTTCAAACACGACAGGTAAAGGAAAAACTCTCCCGGCTGCCCGTTCGTACAGATGTTCCTCTCTTCATCAGGGATTGTTCTGCTCTCTGGAAGGCCGAAGGTTTCCCAGCCTTACGTAATGAGATGATCTTCAGTTGTTTTCCTCTCTTAATCTTGAGCTAGCAAAATAAATTAGGTTTCAATAATTCAGATAAGTCTAAAAGGGTCAAGTGAGATCAACTGAACTGTTCTTTTTTTTTTTCTCTCCATGTTGACACGTTTTCATTAGCTTTGTTCCGTGTTCTGAGAAGATCCACTCTGCTGTCACTGAGATGGCTTCCCTCTTCCCCAAAGTAAGGCCTCCTCCTCTGATTTCTGCTGCGATTTTGTGTCCACATCATTGCCTGACCTTAATTGGCGTCTCCCTGCAGCGGCCAGCGCTCGATGCGGTCCACTGCTCCCTGCGCCTGCTGGCTTCCAGCGCCTCGCGGCTGCAGGTGGAGTGTCGCAAGGCGGCGCCCTCGGAGCCCGGGGCCCCGGCGGTGGACTACCAGCTGCTCACCCAGCAGGTTATCCAGTGCGCCTACGACATCGCGAAGGCTGCTAAGCAACTGGTCACCATCACAACACGTGAGAAGAAGCAGTGACCGAACCAACACAGAAATGGGGAGAGAGGCATGAGGCCGATGCATGGGGGAGGGGTCTTCAGGGGAAAGGAGGACGAGGGACGACACGATCAGGCTGCAGATGGAGGGAGCGATGGAGAAAGAGAAGAAAAGCTTGGTAGACGCACAAGGAAGCAGAGATTGTTCTGAACAAACAGCAAAAGCGTGGAAGCGAAGGTAGGGGAAGAACAGGTAGAAGGGTCTGATCTGGAGTTGGAACGAGAAGCGTTTAATAAACCGCTGAAACTGTGTGGAAAACATGAAACCTGATGTTGGGAGATGTACAGCAAACTGGATTCTTAAACATTATTGCTTTATTTATTTTGGTCCAATGTTGTCCGTCCCGTTTTGTGCGCCTTGGGAAGAACTTCTACCACAGAGAGAGAAGCGGCACAGCCTCCTGGGAGAAGGCGGGACATTCCTCCTCTCCTTTCCCCTTTCCTCTCTTTCTTTCCTTTCTCCCCGTCTGTCTGTCCAACCTGAAGTGTGGACCCTCTCTGCTCCCACTGACGTCCCGGGCAGGACGAGCGAGCGGTGCAGAGGAGGACACACCTCCACCGAGGCACTCAGACTCTCCAGCTTTTCTACTGGAGGGCCTTGAGTTTTTCTTCCAACCCATCGCTGTCTTGTTGTTGGTGGTACACAGCATGATCTGGCATGTTTTCATTTCATTTTTTTGTTTCTTTCTGAACCCGCAAATCAGATTGATTTGCACCTCCAAGGACTTTCGCCCCACCCCTTTTTTACTGACATTAAACACTTACACTGGAATAATTATGATTTACTGTTTATCATGTTTTGTTTGTATTGACAATTTTACTGACTGTTATTTTGATTTAACTGTTTCTGTAAGTTTATTTTATTGTGCTAAAAGGAATTCAGACATAACAGGGAGACAGCTGGGAGTACTTTCCCCTCTTGCTGGGAGATGAGTAAATCTGCACACTCAGAGATCAACAAGAACCTGAGAACAGATTCCCCAGCATTTCTAAGCACTCTTCTTTTTTCCTCTCGTGTTGCCTTGTGGCCAAGGGGTTGATACAGTTGCCAAAGGAGAATGCGTTTCATTTTCTGTCAGAGTGGAAGCCCCTTCGCCGCATTGCAGACAGACCAGAATCCTCATCTATCTTTTTTTGTGCTTGATTTCTCCTGAAAAAAATACTCTTCCTCATTTATACACAGCCAGTGGAATCATCTCAGAATCATTTGCAGTGCCAAGCAGGACAATAATAAACAACGACAAAATAAACATTTAGCTTGGTTTGTTTACAAGGAAGAGCCTGGCGGCCGTTAACCTGCATGCATGCTAGGAGACAAAACACAATTCAGATTTTAGTAGACATGCAGAAAGCCCTGGATCTGGCCGTCTGGATCGTAGACAATGTTCATGTTTAACGTCCTCAGTTTATGGAGAGTACTTGATTTGGTTCGCCGTGTGTTATTTTTCACTTGCAGGACTGTCTGGCAAGCACAATCAGGCAGACGAGCTGTTTTCCAGCTCAGACGGCCTGCCGATCTGGGCCACAGATGTTGTCTGTGTTTCTGAACTCTGCCAACAGGAAACAGCAATGGGAACAAATGTTTTTTTGTTTTATTATTATTTTTTTTTTTTATATATATATTTAGTGCACTTTCCCTACCCAGCGGTTCTAGCTCATTGTATTGTGCCGAACAAATATGCTTGTTTCTGTAAGGACTGATGCTGATGAGATCCTTTCTACGGCTTTCTTGTAGGTTATTAAGGATGTGATCAAATAGCTGTGCATTTATTTTGAGTCAAACTGCTAACATTCAGCAGGACATCATGTTTAGCTGCACTGCTTTACCTGCCTCATTCACGCTTTGCTTTATTTGTCCCTCGTTTGACTGATTGTCCTTCAGCCTCACATGACTGAACACTGTTGAGGAAAGTTGAATCTCTTCTATGTGACTCTTTCATCCATCTACGGTTGGGGTTTTGAATGCCTTTGCACATCATCTTCATCATCTCCTGTTTGACTGACTTTTAGTGATTTACGACTTTACTGACAAACGGAAGTGGGCCCTGAAGAAAAACATGCTCCTTCAGTCATCAGTGCCCATGTTTTAGAGTCTCGTATATATATCTATATATATCTGTAGATATATATAGATATATATATATATATATATATAATATAAAATATAAGTATAAAAATAAACATATATTTTCATGCTATTTTCTATTAAGCTCCATGTTAGGGTTACGTTTGTGGGATATTTATGTCTATTTGTTGGCCTATAGGGCTTCAGGCTGCGACGTCTGCTCTCCAAATCTTCAGTCAGCTCGACCCGACATTTGAAGTGCCGTTTGGTTTCCCTCCTGTGTGATCAGACTGGAGATATCAATAATCCAGCGAGAATCCACAAAATGAGGAGGAGGAAACACATGCTGATCTCAGTGTGAGTTGCACTATTTTCAAACACCAGCTGGTTGAAGTTGGATCTATGTACTGCACGCTCCCAAAGGTCTTGGCAGGATAAGTTTTGTCTGAAGCATACTTTGGCCGAACACTACAGTCATCTCAACAGGACGGGTCTAAAATGCACGTGGCCTGGTCCTTCCTACATTTGGTAGACACTACTTAGGGTGCCTCTAGTTTGAATGTTAAATGCTTCCTTTCGCTCATGTCACTTAACTTTATATACTACTTTTTGTTCAGATTTTGGGGTGTCGATTTGTAATTTAAGAGACACCCGCAGGTTATCAGTTGGACCAATCCATGCACAGGAGACATTAGAGTTGCAGGTTTTTGTTCTTAAACACGGACGTGTGCTGTGGTCTGCACTGTTTTCATCCTTGACTTTTCTTTAAATTGCACCATTAATTCAGAGATGGGAGAGCTTTGTGTTGACAGAAGGCATTAACTGTATAAAGTAGAGAAAACAGTGACTTATGGAGAGAAAAGGTCAATCATAATGGAAACTCATAAGCTGTACATTTGTAATAAAACAATTTAATTGCCCTTTCTAATGTGTGAATGTTCTTTATAAGTGAAATTGTAGTTTCCCAGCCCAATTAAAAATATATGGCAAGACATAAGTTCTGTTCACAGATTATCTCTATCCAGTCTGACAGCCCTTGAGTAACTTTGCAAAGAATGAACAAATATTCATTGTCCTTGTGATTGAACATTTTTGAATACAAATACTTGCCCCATTTCTCATAATTTCCTTTGCAAAAAAATGTTAATAACCATGTCACATTCCTTCCATCACATGTTTATGTGCTACATTGGTTTTGTGTAGTCTCAAAACATCCCAATAAACTAACCAAACTTTGTTTCTTAAGGCAACATAATTTGAAAAAGCTCCAGGGGCGTGAAGACCATTGCGAGGCAATGTACACAAGACTTTGGGATCTTTAATATTTGCAAGGACATTCTATGGCTATTAACAGAACCAGCGTACCCATTCACATGCAGGTGAAATACATTTTACCACATCCTATATAGAACAAAATGGCTGTAAACATTAAGACACACTAAAAAAGTGTTGCTTATAACAGCAGCATACATTTCAAAACTTTACAGATCAAAGAAGTAATTAAACTACATGTAGAAAAAAACCCCCACTGGCCACACCTTTTTTTAAGTTTACTGCCCAATCAACCTTCATCAAAAACAGTGATGCCGTTGACCAAGTTTAATATCAGAGATATATTCAGGATCGAGCCTACTTTACACCACTGTGGCCCACAGCACCTACACCGTAGAACCAGGAACAGGAAACAAGTCCAATTTAAAGCATCTTCTGCTTGGTTAGACACATTCTTCACTTCATCTGAATGCAGTTTGCATCTTTTTTTTTTTTATTTACTAGAAGCCCAGCCTTGTACTATGGATTTTCATCAGAGCTGGAGGAGCTCGGCAGTAGAACGCACTCCTTCCTTCGGCCTCTTTTCGGCCTCTTCTTTGCAATTCTCAGCCTCCTGCGTATCACATCTAGAACACAAGCACATCACAGTGAGCACTCGTTCCCAGCAACACGGAGATCAGATCCCTGTGCGCTCCTACCTACCCGCCACGCTGTCGTAGTCCTGATGTGGGTCGCGCCAGTACAGGCTGGGGGTGGTCCTCCAGTGGCGGTACAGGCGAGTGTGAAGAATAGACAACGTGAGGAGAATCAGCAGGAAGCCCAGCGCCGCTGCGGCCCAGACTGCTTCATCCGTCCTGGGGGTCCTCTGCAGTCTGACATTCACCACGGCGCCCCGTCTCGCATCTGCAGCGGCGAACAAAGCAGGCGAACAAAGCAGGCAGTGTTCACCTGCTTTGCAGTCAGAACACTCGTTGCTGCTGGACTGCTTGGTTTCTGACTGGGATTTCTGCTGCTGATGCTCCAACTGGGACTTCGAAGCGGTACTGGACTTTGTGGGAAGGGGCATGACGGTGGGCTGTCGATTATGCTCGGCCTCCCTTTCTTTGACATCAACCACTTCTTCATCCTTCATCCTGCCCTGAACCATGAGGCCCTCACCAGTGTTTCTCTCCTTCATGCCGTCTCTGACAGAGTCTGCACCTTCATGTCGAGACGGATCGGTCTGAAGCAGACTCTCAGAGTTGTGTGACAACAGATGAGGGGTGGGCGGTGATGTAAAAGTCTGATGTTGCTTCCGGGTCTCAGACTCAGAAGTCTGGAAAGAAGGATCCAGGGGATGCGTTTGTCCTGGATGTGAGTCTGATTTTGGTCCAAGCGAGCTGTTGTGATTCTGGACATTGGCTGTTCTTTGGGGAATGTTTTTGTTGATCTGACTGGAATCATTTGTCATTTTATCAGCTCTCTTACCGATACGCCATTTTTCTGCAATTGCAGCTCGAATTTCCCTATTTTTCCTTCCCTCTTTAATTTGTTTCAAGGAATCCTTCCTTATACCAGGCGCTGCCCCAGTGATTTCTCTCAGCAAAGAAGAAATGGTCTGCTCACAGCATTGCCTCACAGAAACCTATGGATTTAAAATAGTTACTTAAGTGTTGTACCAAACACTAAAGTTCCTATTTTTGATCATTTTACTCATGATGCCACATGTAAAATCAATGTATTTCACCAGATCTTCTAACCTTATTTTCTGCTGATGGCCCCAGATGCTGCAGGTCTGCTGATCTGGTCAACAGGAGGTTATACTTCCTGGTTTTTGTTCTCTTGTCAGCTTTACGTCTGGTGGCTTGTGTCGCCTGCAGCCAATCGCAGACCTCTGAAGAGGCCACGGTGGTCAGCTCCAACGTGCGACCCCACGACACCAAGGCTATTGGCTAAGGATGACAAACGTCCCATTACAAACCACCCTCCAGATTTTTAAACAGAGCATTAACTGCAGTGCTAAACTGAAGAGAAAAACAAACAAACAGTGGTTTACCATGTCTCTGCTGAGTTGTGGGTGTGGAGTGATGATGTGACCCGGCAGACAGGAGCGAGCCAATACAGAAAGGAGGCGACGCTCACCGAGCTCCACACAGGGATGGTAGAGCAAAACAGTGGCACCATGCTGGAAAAAACACGCCAGACCAAATGGTGAAACACTTTGTAACCTAAATTAGAAAAGCAAAACATTTCTATAAGACTCCAGAGATGATTTGTCTAAAAGTACCTGCAGGTCAGCTGCTCTGACCTCTGAGGTTAAAAAGAAAATGTGATCCCAGATTGTGTGGAAGCCAGCACACTAGTCACACTTAAGGTTTCAAATCATCACACAAACTTTAAAATGTAACAACAACCTGAGTAAATAAAAAAAGCTGATTTTATTTAATCATTTTATTTATTAGTGGAAAGAAATCACAACCAACGTGAGGCTACATGAAACAGTAAGTATGAGTTTGTTGGAAAACTAAATAAATCTTCAGATTGGTGAAAGTCACTGTTATGCTTTATCTATCCATTTCATCAGGTGATCGTGAATTTGCCAGGATAATTTCCAAGTTGCTTAGTGTCTCTGAAATCACAGGAGGGTACAGCCTATGGTGCTGCAGTATGCAGACAGTCAAAATCCAAACGGCCCTGGTGGACTGGAGTTTGACCTCTGTGCTTCAAAGGGTAAGTCTGTACCTCTGTTGTTCCCAAGGGCTTTAAAAATGGCTTTGTATTCCTTTCCAGACTGATAATGTCAATAACCTTGAGTCTAATCTGTTCTTCAATTGCTTTAGAGCTTTGATTTTTTTATATTCTTCAGATGATGTTTTGGTTTAGGATGTATTTTAGTCTACATGTTAGAGAAGTTCTCTTTCATGGGATTTCTTGATTGTGTCTGAACTCTGCTTTCCAAAAATGTGGTCAATTACAGGTAAATCTTTAAAAATAGATTTTCTACTTATGTGGGTTATGTGAATGAATGACATTGAAGTCAGTTGAAGTAAGTGATCTAAAACAGTTAAAAGGTAAAGTGCTCAAATACTTTGTTCACGGCGCATTTTTGTAATTTGAAGAGTTCTATATTTACTGTCAATGAATCACTCAGAAACAACCTGTTTCATGTGACTAAATATCACAATTTTTTACCTTAACTTTGTTGCCTATTACAAGAAATATGTGGATTTGGAAGACATTCCTCTCGTACCACGAGCACCTTTTAATAATGACGGCGCTGAGATCTGAGAGCTGGAAAAAAAACAGCCTGACCTGCTAGTACGCTAATTAGTATGATTATAGTGGCGTCTGTTGAGTCATAGAATACAAAAGCTTCCTGGGTGAGCTGAATTTACGTCACAGCACAGGCCGACGGTTTTAAGTTACTTCTTTCCTGTTAGCTGAAGAGGTTTGTAAATATTACATTACTTGTTAAATCCGTGGTTTTCAAGGATTTAACAAGAAGCCGTAAACAGAGTGCAGTTGGGTAGAAGGTAATACTTGGATCTTAATCATCATAGCTACAGCACACTGACTGAATCTCATTTCCAGTTCTCTTGGGAGAAAGTCCCAAAGGGTCTGAGGGCACATGTTGTATCTTAAGATCTGGATGTGTTAAATTATGTTTCCACTCCTGTGAAAACAAAGCCTGGATTATGACCAATACTAGAAAGATATCACTTATGGTATTATTTTCTATTTCACATTACATTTTGAGGTGATCATTGGTGAGGTGTAAATGACAACAGTAAACTTAAGAAACAGATATTTTTTTCTGCTTTTTTTTCAAACAGCATTGAGTTTTATTTGAGTAAATCCTTAAAAGTACATCCTGCAAATTTGTGGTTCCAATATACTTAGCATAAAATAAGACAGTAAAGCAACATTTTCCTGCCACAGCCACATCCAAATATATGACAGAAAGCTAGAATTTAATGCAGATCTTGGTTTGGAGTTTTTTTTTTTTTTCTTTATGGGACTGGAGTCAAACCACTTGGCAGTAAGTTCCTGTGAGGAGAGGGATGAGCAACAGACAGAAAAGCTGAATTTAAAAATGTTGGATTTTGACACTTACATGCAAATTATTTAGCCACCGCTGAGGAGGACAATACAAGTATTCCCCACTCTCCGCCATTACTGGCCTGAATGCTCCACTAAAAAGAAAAAGAGGTTATATTCATTTTATTTCTTGCATATATACATTTGTCTACAACAGTACTACATTTTCTATATGTTTGCATAAATTGAATTATTATCATTTTGTCACACTGCAACCACAAAGTTCTGATATTTTTAAGATTTTATGTGACAGATGACTAAAAAGAAGTGAATTAGTGTGAAATGAAAGAGAAATGATACACGGTTTTCAATTTCTTTTCTTCTAATAAAATCTTCAAAGTGTGGCATGCATTTTTATTCAGCTCCACTAACTCAGACCTTAGCAAAACTGCCATTTACACATCTACAGACTGACAGCTTTTGTTGTTATTCTTTAAAAAAAAAAAAAAAAGCTCAAATTTAGTCAAATTGGATGGAGAGCATCAATTTTCAAGTCTCGCCTAAGATTATCAATTCAATTTGGATCTAGACTTTGGCTGTGCCATTTTATCACATAAACATGCTTTGATCTAAACGACTCCACTGTTGCTAAGCCGTATGCGTCGGCTTATTGAGACTATTTTCTCGAGGATCATCCTGTATTTAGCTGCATCCATCTCCCATTGAATTCTGAGCAGCTTTCTTGTCCCAGGTGAAGAAATAATTGATGGTTTGTTTAAAGTGAAATGCATCATGAGGTTTCAACCACATTTACAGGCCGAAATGTTCAATTTTAGTCTTATCAGACCAAAGCATCTTCTACAGCATATTTACTTAAATATGCATGGATTTCTTCTAGCTTTCTTCCAGCTAATCCTCTATAAAGTGCTAGCTTTGTGCCTTCTATGACTAATATATTGGAAACTCTGTAATAAGTTTCCAATTACAGAGTTGTAATTGGAAACTTACAACTCTGTGTAAGTTTCCACTTACACAGAGTTGAGTGCAAATGCAGGCCACACTTTTTTGTATTAGGAAAATATATTTATTTTTTACTCTGTGTGAAATTCCTTCCACTTCACCATTATTTGCTAATGTGTAAGTCACATAAAATGCATCAAAATTTGTTGCTGTAGCATGGAAAAAAAGTTTATACTTTATTAAGGTAGTGAACACCTACCTGTTGGGAATGGAGTGGTTGTAGGGGATCAGGTAATCCATGCATATTTGCCTTGCTGGCTATGACATAAGAGAAAATCAAAACAAATTAGCTTTTAAAAACTTTATGAGTAGTATGAGAAAAATCCAAAGATATCTGCTGGTAACAGTTTTTAGTGTAATTTACTGAAAAGGGAGGCTTATGCCAGCTTCTGTAGTTAATTGGATGCTTAATGTTTGCCTCACACTTTAACTTTTCCCCTGTATGCCTGCATTGTTACTGTTTCAGATGAAGCCAGGGGATGTTCACATAAAAAAAAAAAAAAAGGATAAGAACAATTCAATAAAGACAGCAAAAGGAAAGTGCTTGGTAAAGTGTTTACTCACCTCGGGGTTACACACGGTGTCAATACTTGGAAGTCTCTGTAGATAGGAATAAGAATGACCCCATTAAACTGCTGATAGAGCAACCTGAGCAACATCAAAGCTGACACATGCTCAGCACTTCGGTCTGAAACGTGTCTATAAGTGAAGTATGTAGATTTAGGGGATGATGTAGTGTGAGCAGTTGCTTTCACTTCCTGAAATTTGTCGTCTAGCACCTCACTGGGTCAAAGAGATAACGAATAATGTAGATGAAGTCAGGGAGGTCTATTGTTTCCATGGTTACCTGAGTAGACTCTGGCAGGGAACGGACTGAACACCCCCAATAAACAGCATCTCTAGGCAGGTCTCTGTCCAAATATAGCTGAAACACACACCCTGTAGTTACAGGGCTGCAATGACTGAATACAGCTCCTGCTGAGCAACAAACAAACACTGAATCGGTGATACAGCTATAATAACACCACTTTACCTTTCCGTTGTCACATCCTGGTCCCAGAGATTCGGAAGCACCGCACCGACCCAAGGCGAGCCACAGCGCCGCCAGCAGAGTCGCTACCAGCGGCGGGGAGCTCGCTTGGCTCGGCATGGTGAGGTCCAGTCAATCATTCAAGTTGGTATAAACCCCGCATTTAGCTTCCCCATAGCTTCCATAGCGTCCCCGTAGTGCTCTAACAAGAGACAGTTGGCAAAAACGACCTTCAACCTTTCGTTATCCCCTAAACAGAGAACCATAACAAAAGGCGTCTATTAGACGTATAAAGGTCGGTTGAACAAAAGGTGTGTCTATTGAGTCTTAGCTTGTCTGAAGTCTTGTCAGTTGTGTTTCCTTCACAGAGCAAAAATAACAAGAGACGAAGTAAATAAAAGCGCTTAACAGGTAAGTGCAAATACTTCCATAAGTTCGCAAGGGCGATAAATTGCAGTTAAGATAGCAAGGTCGCTGAAAGCTTCCATTTCCGTCTGCATTTCAAAGTAAAAGCGTTATTCGCCTATCCACAAAAGCTTATTAGATGAGTGGAATAAGAATTTTTTTTAGCCCAGTTTAATGGCACTTTTTATATAGTGAAATGGAAAACCGCTTTACAAACGTGACAAAAACAAAGGCAAGATTAGTCAATTTATAAAGCAAAACTCATAAACAAGGCAATTAAAGCATTTTACAGAAAAGCATGAGCAATACTAACTCAAATGAACTATATGGAGGTAAAAGTTGCATTAAAAGATGACCATGTAATATTGAAAAAATAAAGATACAGCCAATATGGATTAAAAAATAAACTAATAAAATAATCTTGTATCTTTGTAGGAATTATGGTGACAAGAATATCAACAGGTTCAGCTATTACCTTCCCACATGTACTTCTTGTCCTGGAAAAACACTGAGTAACCACATGATGTTATGATGGCTCTGCTTTGTTTAGTGATTTTTTTTTTAACAAGATATAAAATCACTCCTTTTTCAAACAGTGTGTCAGAGCAGGGATTTAATGACTGGTGTGATGTGGTCACTTCTAATTAGCAGCATATTGACTGATCTTCAGCTAGCTGACTGATATGTTGTTTTTGTTTGTTTTTTTACAGACTGGTACAGACATCATTAATACTTCTGATTTCTTTAAGGTGGTATAAAGCTGATAAAGTGATAGACTATGTGGTTATTTAAAGTTAGCCCTACGTCTAGGTTTCTTCCTCATTCTGAGGTATTTAGCCACAGAGAGCCTAGCTGGGAGCTCATATCTTGGTCTGTAGATTTTGAGCTTGGTCTGTAGATTTTGGGACCAGAGAAATGAAAACATAACTAAAAACTTCTCTTTCATCTGCATTTAGTTGGAGGAAATGCTGGCCAGACCAAGCACTAATAATATTGTCAAAAGCTTTAAGGGATAGTAGTCATGTGGTGACACAGAAATATAAAGTTTAGTGATATTTGCATATGAATGGTAAGATATTTTAATGCTTCACAATCTGAACAAGACTGTGGAGTATTAAAATAGGTAACTTTTAAATAAAAGTGATCCAAGAACAGAGTCTTGAGAAACACCACATTTGATCATTGTTCGCTCACATTCACATGTGCCAAATGAAACAAAGCAGTTCTCATTTGCTCACTAAATTCTAGCGTAATCTATCATAGCCTCAAACAATCCCACCCACTTTTCTAGTCTATCACTCAGCATGTATGGTGTCAAATACAACAATGAAATCCAGAAATGCCAGTAAATACATTTTAGTGACATCACATCTGATTAAACTTCAACCTTTTACCAATGCAGTCTCAGTTCAGTGTTGTGGTTAAGCATTGAAGAAATTTATTTTTACCTGAAAGGAGTATTTGTTGGTAAACTACCCTTTTCATAATCTTTAATAGAATAAAAAAATGCTACATTATGAATGTGCCTAACGAAGCAGGCATGCAAACAAGAACAATAATTAGAAAATCCTAAACTAACTAAAACACAATTTTAGACAAATATTATATACCTGAGGAAGTAAAATTCCAATTATATTTGCAGCCTATACCAAAACCAAAGAGGAAAAAAAAATACAATGTGTTTTAACCATAAGACGTTAAATAAATAAACATAAAACCTTAATTGCTTTATTTTATGATCTCTAAAATATAAAAAATGTTACTGAGTATTTTATTTTTCATTATTTGCCAAAATATGTAGATGTGACAATGGCTGATTTAGTCACTTTTTATTCATTAATTTAAAAAACACCCTTAATTGGTTTAATTGGTTAAACACTATACTTCCGGTATTGCGCTTTATTGTAGCTTTACATATTCGGTCTACGGAAGCCGTAGGCGTAAAAAAGTGCCCACTATTGGCCGTTCATCCTCTGGAAAGTAATTGTATGTTTTAAAGGGACATTTGTACATGTTACTGTCGAGAAATAACAATGTAAAATCGTATAGCATTACGTCGAATTGTGACATTGTGAAACATGTCTATTGCCTTACTTTATATGTTGTAAAACCTTTTTTTTATGTGCAAAATAGATTGGTATTTTGGGATCCTGTGTATGAAACAATAAAGTCGTAAGAACTTTTGCAATACTTTTTAAAGCGTTCGACACACAGCGTTGACAATCCTCGGCCTGAAGTGGAACCTGTATTACCTGCTCACACAACCCACAAAATAAGCCCCTTAAGACACAGGTAAAAATAATTTTCCTTTCAAAATACAATCTAAACAAACAAAATAATGTGCGAAACATATTGAAAATATGAGTAATTTAATAAAATAAAACAGTTATTTCTATGAAAGTCACATGATTCTGCCTGGTAGAGTTTACCTTCTTCTTTTAAAATTCTGTAGCTGTTTCCTTTTTAAGAGGGCTTTAATTTGAAACGTTTTTTTTTTTTTTCGTATTTCCGCTGTGGTTTACGCCTACTTCAGCTCCCCACCCACAAACTTGTAATACAGGCAAACCTTTTCTCACAGGTGTGTCTGTCAGAAGAGTCCTGGTCCTCCTGGAAGGAGGAGAAACCTGGACAAAGATGGATTCTTCCCTCTCCAAAGGTTTGGAAGCCATGCATTTAGTTGACAAACGTGGCGATCAGTTTTTTTCTGACTTCAGTTGCTTTATAAAGTCCTGTTCATGACCGTTGTGATTTGTTGAAAGTACAAAGATGTTTTGCTTTTAGCTATTTATTTTTTAACTGAGGTTTGCAGTTCTGTATATCTACAGCGGATAAATAAGCCATTAGGTAAAGGTTAAGGATTTATATGACAAAATTTCTAGCCTTGCTTGAATAAATTTATTCTGTCTGACTTAGTTGTGAATTTACAGGAAGTCAAATTGTAGCATCCATGCAAGTCTTTCATTTGCTTTAATTCAAACAGTGAAGGAAAAAGTATTGTTTTCAAAACACCGATCTTCTTTATGTCTATAGATACATGCCACCTACTTTACATTAGTCAGTTAACATTTCTTGCTATCGACCAGGTGGAGCCGTTCCTTCAGGCATCCAGGCGACAGAAAATGCAGACCTAAGTGGGAAGCAGCAGAGTGAGGGTCAGCCTGGACAGCTGACAGGAAATGATGATGAACTGGTAAATGGGAAGGACACAACGACCTTTAAGCAAAGCACTAAATGTCTACTAATTAATTTAATTCAAATGGTAAATGGACTGAACATATACAGCGCTCTTCCAGTCATTTTGACCACACAAGTTCTTTACACTAGAGCCACATCCACCCATTTGCACTCACAAATGCTCACATATTTATTCATTATATTTAGTGTTACCATCTCACTTGTTAAATAATCGCTTTATCTGAATGCTCAGAATTTCTGGTTACATCGGAAACTATTTTTTGTATTTTTTTTGCAGATGTACTCAATGGACAGCTCTCCAGACAGTGAAGATGAGGGTATTGGCAAAAAAGCAAAGAAGAAGAAGAAGCTGAAAAAGAAGAAGAAGAAGAAGAAGGTAGGTGTTTGATGAATCTCAGTAAAGCATCACAAGGGTAATCTTGACAGACTATGCAGAGATTGATGCTTACAAAGTTTCTATTTTGCTTGTGTGTAGTATGGTGAAATCATGAAAATTACTGCTGTCGTCACCTTAGGGTGTGGCTTCGACTGAAACTGTGGATAATTTATTGACGGAGAAGGGGAAGTGTTGTGTTCGCTCCATGTAGCCGCGCAACCATTTGTGGGAAATAGATAGCTGATGGAAATTTTTTGTTCAACTGACAGATTGGATCATAGCATAGTTGCCGTAGGTGTGTGTACCTTTCCTTTGTGTGTATAGCAGAGTGTTTGTAGAGCTCCACCTTTCTGCCGCCAGCTACACCCCTACACTCCTCCACCCATCTGTGGCTTATCCTCATTCCAGTCTGTTTACTGACTCTAAATATATTTTTATGCAAAACATGAAATGAAGTAACTTCCTTGTACCTTTCTCAACAGGACTCCTCCTCTTCTTCATCATCTTCTTCTTCCTCCTCCTCTTCTTCATCGTCTTCTTCCTCCTCCTCCAGTAGTTCCTCAGACAGTGATAGTGAGGTAAGTTGTGCACTGGTTTATGCTGGTCAAGCATTTGGTTGCTGCTTATATTAAAAGAATATGATCAACATTTTTGATGACCAATAAAAGCTGATATGTCAACAACACCAAAAAAGACAAGTAGCTTTTGTAACTGGCCTCACACCCAACCGAACACACTCCCTTAATAAATCCTTTTCTACCAATAAAGGTGAAATAGCATTTGTATATAGCTGTAATAGGAAACCTAAAATAATAAAATATTTATTTGCTTAAAATGTAACTATAGTGACTGTCATAGGAGGACCCACCCCCGACCTGAATGTTTCAGTACTTTTTGACCCAACAATGTTTACCCACTCCAGTAAGGACGCCTCTTAACAAAGGCCCTCTGAAAGTGACTCCACAGACTTCCTGTTGAATTGAGTTCTGGGCTCAGCTTGGTCATTCCAAAACTTCAACTTTCTTCTGTTGAAGCTATTTTTTATTTTTTTTTGTTAATTTCGATGTATGCTTAGACTCTGCGATGCTAAAAAAATGAATCTTCTCTTCTTCCTCAACTTGTTGGACGACACTTTAAGTTTGTGGGTCAAAACCGGCAGGTATTTGGAACAGTTCTCAACTCCAGTTGTCTTGAAGATCCACAGATTAATGCCTTTTTGTGTGCTATCTGCCAGACTGTGCAGCCCTAAAGGACACTCTACATTTTTGTAATAATTTGCAATAATAATTTGTACCTGCATCAGCAAGACGTCATATCGTAAAGCTATCTGTTTTGCCATGAGATTGGTTATATTTTTGACAGCTAACATCTAATACCTTCAAACAGACCCTGACATGCCGCTGATTCATACTTTATCCCTCAGGCCCACAGAAACCTGCACCACAACAAATCCACCCCGATGCTTCACTGCTGCTAAACAGCTCATAGTGTTATTAGTAAGTGAAAATACTGACAGTTGGCCAAACTTCCTCAGCTTGTTAGTCCTTCTGAGGATAGTTTTCCAGCTCATTACCATGAAGATCACTGGTTCAAAATTGCTGTTTTGCTTTAATATTCCAAATGAAGAGCAGAGTAATTCCCTGTAACTCCTGTGCAAATCAATTCATACCTTTTCATCAAAGATGTATGTACTTTGAAATATAACTTTACATCAAACATCCACCTCTTGGGCTAACCGCTGATTGAGTTCTACACTAATAGAAGACTATGAGCTTTATGGTGGAGTATTTCATTCAGAATCATTTGAAGAATATAAAATATGTTTCTTCAAGACATTCTGTTAAGTACCGGTACTTGTTTAATTCTGGCTCAAAGACCCAGATCACATCTACAGAACATTTAATTCAGTGTGTTTAATGAGATGAAAGTCCACTTGTCTCTCCTTAACAAGATTCTAGCCACAACTGGGGCATCAAATAGACAATCTATATGTAACTGAGCTTTTTCTGTGCTGGTTGCAGAAACGGCAAAGTTATAAATGTTGCTGTTAACCAATTATAACATCTGCCTTTTCAAATAAGGTTAAATGTCTCATGTGAACAAAATAGGAGAAAGTCAGCATTTGCCACATGATTCGTCATTCTTGCACAACTAAAGAAAGCTCCTGCTTTGTAATTCTTGCTTTGCTCTGACATGTCATGACTACGTCTTCTCGAAAATACCTGTCGATACCATAGGCTAAATTTTGACAGTACTGATTCCAGTGAGAGTTTGCCCACTTATGTAGGTTTCATTATGCAGTATGCACCACTAACACCGGTTCTTTTAATCAAAAAAGTCCAATTAAAGCTTCTTGTCACAAAAAAAAAAAAAAATTTCTGCTCCGAGGGGGTGTCAGTCCCTTTAAAGGTATTAGGTGAAATAGTACTATTCTTTCGAAATAAAGAAATATAAAATTTGCTGTCATCCATAAAATTTATTATGTCGATGGGGCAAATTTAGATTTAATGACATAAATTTGCAACAAGCTACCTATGTTATCGGTTTCAACTTTTTAATTAAATTGTAACTTTTTAATTATTGTTTTTTCAATCAAAGTTGGCAGTCTCTTCACCGGATATGATAGAAGGTAGGTTTTTCTGGGAGAGTGGGTGGCAAAATAGAAACAACTGGAAAATCCAGAACCAGCAACACACAGTTCAAATCTCAGTTCACATCTAAGAAGACATTCTAGTTTTAAAAAGTGCAAAACTCTGTTTTTTGTTTCATCTTAAGCAAGACAAAGGCTCTTATGTCTTCTACTTGATATAGCACAAAGCATCACCAAGGAGAGGAACTCACCCAGCTAGAGTGTTTGAATCACTCTTTGTAAATCCAGCCTTTCTGGAGTCAGCGAGTAAGATTTTGTTGCTTTATTTCTAAAGACCATGACCCAAATACCTTAAAATATTTTAGGTTTAGTTTTATGCAGCTGCGTGCATTTGTACATGTAAGCTACGTAACTTCATGTGAAGCCATTTTACCTGCCTGTTCACAGAGATATGAAGTATCTATCAAACTGCAGACGTGTACTGTAGATGTCCTGCTCTTTCTGTCCTTTTTCACATTTTTTCTTGGTACAACCACATAAGGCTTTTATTGTGATTTTTATGTCTTAGACTAACATAAGGCCACACATCTACATGCAGTGGAAGGTAAAACCTTTAGATTTTTTTTAGGGTGGGAAATTTGCAAGAAAAAAAAGAAAAAGAAAAATGTGGCCTGCATTTGTATCCAGGCCAGGTAAGCTGATATGTTGTAGAACTTGCTTTCCCACAGTTGCAGCTGCAAGTCATGTATCTATCAGTTTCACATATCTATAGAAAGTATTTTTGCCAACAGACTCCACCTGAGTCAGGTTAGACCTGTAGCGTCTGAACATCAATTTTTGACATAATCTCTTAATTAAATCTACACTGCAAAATCACAAAACCTTACCAAGTATTTTTGATCAGGTTTCTAGTGCAAATATCTTAAGACAAGACTTCCCAGCAATACACTGGAGCTTGTTTTGAGTAAATAACTCTTTTATTTTGATGAAAAAGTGCTAGTTCCATTGGCAGATATTTTTTCACTTATTACGGAGTGAACTAGTACTTTTTCATCACTATTAAGAAATAATTGACTCTAAACAAGCTCCTATATTGTGCTGAAAAATTTACTTGTAAATTAGTTTTGTCTTATTTCAAGTGGACTAAGATATCTGCACTAAAAACTAGAGCAAAAATACTTGATAAGATTTTGTGATTTTTGCAGTGCAAGTCTGGACTTTGATTGGACTATTCTAATACATTCATATTCTTTCCTAAACGTGTCCACGGTGGTTCTGTAGGTTTAGAGTCATTGTCCTGTTGGAAGGGGACACCACCCTAGTCTCAGGTCTTAAGTCTGGAAGGTACAATTTTCTGCCCAATAGAAATCCCAATACAATATAATGTTTGTGGTTGTTAAAAAAGTAACATGAAAAGGTTTTGGGTATATCGTCTCAATAGTTGAACCTTTGCTCAAATGACTACAGCCTACTTTACCACTTTTTTTTTTTTTGGTTCAAACCAGTAGTTTATTTATTTATAATTTCTGTTTCTTATTGTTTATATAAGCTAAAGCAGAGGTTTACGTTCTCAGGCTTCCCTAGATGACCAACACTGATGGATCATAGAAAAACAAAATCACTGTGTAAAATACTGTGTTCCACATTTTGCTACAGGATGAGAAGAAAAAAAAGAAAAAGAAAAAGGAGAAGGTCTGGGAGAGCGTTCTCATATGTCAGGAAGGTAAACATTCACCGATTTCTACCTGTGCCTTCTCAGATCATAAGCATTCAATGATAATAAACCCATATCAGATTATATTTAATCTAGTTCTTCAAAGTATAAATGCTGCTTACTGGCTAAATTTTGTCCATGCAGTTTTTGTGTGAACCTGTGGTCAGAACCAAATGTTTATTAAAAAATTATAACTATTTACTGGAATTTGTGGTTTTCAGGTCCCCAGGGTCCGGAAGAACAGCTGACTGGAGAAGGCATGCTGATGAAGCCTGTAAGAAAAATATCATCAATGTTTGTATCAAACACGTTTCTTTAAAACTTTACATGTATTGCAGTAAATGCCATGTATTCAGGATTACGACTCATCAGATGAAGAAAATGACAAGAAGAAGAAAAAGAAGAAAGATAAGAAGGAGAAAAAAAAGAAGAACAAAAAGAAGGTATGAGAATATCGCCCAGCAGATATTCTTGTGATTATGATGCAATAACTATACCACTTTTTGTGGGTTAGAAATTGATGAAATTTGATGAAATTGATGAAATTTCTAACCCACATCTTAATGAAATAAAATATTTTGTTATTCTTTTTTTCTGCCAGGATTCTTCATCCTCCTCATCTGACAGTGAAGATGAAAAGAAGAAAAAGAAGAAAAAGAAAAAGAAGAAGAAAAAGAAGAAGGCATGATTTGCTTGTGTTTATTTTTATTTCGCAGTCTGTTCACTAAAATGAAGAAAAATATATCTCAATTAATTACTGTTTTTTAATAGGATTCAAGTTCATCTACTTCAGATAGTTCTTCCTCCTCTTCTTCATCTGATAGTGAGGATGACAAGAAAAAGAAAAAGAAGAAAAAGGACAAGAAGAAGAAGAAAAAGAAAGACAAGAAAAAGGTTATGTGTCATTTGTAGAAAAGCAGAACCAGATTATAATTTTCTAATTACACACATGGACAATTTGTTGGTACCCCTCTGTTAGTGGCCGAAAAACCAACCATGGCCACTAAAATAACTCGAAACTGACCAAAGCAAAAATCTACTAAAAATTAACCAATTAAAATCAGACATTACTTTTGAAATGTGGTTCAACAGAGTCATTAAGAAAGCTAATGAAGCAGGCTTGGAGTGTCCATGTGTATATTTACTTTTAAGATCTAGATATTCTCTGAAAACAATAATGCTAAATGGCTTGTACCTGTGTAGCGTTTGGGACCCCAAAGAGCTTTGCAGTACATTCATTCATTCACACGCAGATGGTGGTCAGACACATTGTAGTCACAGGGGCCCCACCAGGCCCCTGGACCACCCCTAGCAAGAAATGCGGGTAAAGTGTCTTTTACTAGGACACAAGTGAGACAAACAGGGTTGAACTCTTACATCTTGCGCTACTGTCGTCCCAAACCCTCAATGACACACTTCCCACTTTTGGGTGGATCTAAATTTTTGAAAGTTTCACCCAACAACGCCTCAAGATGTGTTTCAGCCTGTATTTTGATTAATTCCTGTAATTTTACTGACCTGCAGCTTTTTGCACTATTATTTTCAATTTCACATTGCCCAGCAACAATTCTTTGCTCTTTAGCTGATTTTCCATTTTTACATTTAGATTCTACCTGATTAGCTTGTATCTATGGAAGCTAATGCCATTTGTATTGTTAGCTAATTTTATACATGCCTCATGAATTTTTAAAATAAATTAAGTATTGATGTTTTTTTTTTTCTTAATTCATGCAGGATTCCAGCTCTTCATCTTCATCCTCTGATAGTGAGAAAGACAAGAAGAAGAAAAAGAAGAAGAAAAAGGATAAGAAAAAGGCAAATCTCTTCTTTTATCATGCAAACTGAATGCCCCTGCTCACAAACAAGGCTAACTATTGTTAGCTGTAACAAGCAGCACAATGTTGTTTATCTTGATGCTGTTGCTGTGGGGTTGATTGGGTTTTCATTCTAGGTAAATTCCTTCTTTTTAACTATTCCATAATCACCCGCAGTCGCGTCTTTTCGGAGCTCATGTATGTTCCCCTCTGCGGAGACACCTATTGCTGGATGAATTGCTTTAAACAAGCACCTACACAAAAAAATGGTTTGTTCATGCATTCAGGTTTCACCGAGTTTCGTATTCACAGCAGTAATATTGGACTTTGAGGCCAGGGTTATTCAACATTTCAGTTTGAATTCCACTTGAATTTTGGACATTTATTGTTCAAATTTACAACTCCTTCAGCCTGTGAAGCATTGTCAATGAATGAGCATATTCTAACTTTACAACTAAGTCATGCTTTATTGCTGTCTGCCTTACATTTTAATGGTAATAGATTACACAATGCCATGAGGAAATAATGCATAATTTGTAATCTTATTATACAAAATTTCAGCCTGGTTGCCATAGATTAAAAACAAAAACAAAACAAAAAACAGATGTTAGGTGCAGCAATAACATGCCACATGCACTAAACTTGTAAAATCTTGCAAAAGTGACTCATTTGTGCCTCACTTATCATAGCAATAATCCAATAATAAAATGACATGATCTTAAAAAGATTCACTGACCTCTCAATGCTAGATGCTTGACATTGGAAGTGAAACTGACTGCTTGACTTATGTCCTGTTTAATTTCAAATCTGGCCTGTTATAAGTACTAACGGGTCATTCTCAGATGTTCAGCATACTGTTGAATCAAAAAATAAATAAATTCATAAAATGAGCTAAGTAACGCACCCAGCTGGTACTAATGGAGCTGATCACTAAAAATTCCACTCTTCTGAGTTCTTATATGTGCTGTTTATATGTTTTAGTGCATTTTTTAGCACCTAATCTTATATTCTGACTCAATTTAATTAAGCAACTTTGATCTTGACGTGTAATTCTCTCAGGATGAAGAGCAAAAGGACCCTGGTAATGCTCTTTCAGGTGAAGGTGAGAAATTTACACACAGAACAAAACACAAATAGCCAAGCTGATTTAAGTGCATCAGTATGATCAACCAGCTTATGTTTTACGCTGCAGGTGGTGAGACAGGAGCTGATGGAGACAGAGATGCTGACAAGGTGAAAAATCTTGCTAACACCTGCACACCACATACATGATTACAAATGCTCATTCAGTGAAAGTCATTGCTATATATATTTTTTTCTTTCTTTCTGGCAGGGCAAAGAGCTTACATCAGCAGTAGAGGGCACTCTCTCCACCACACTAGCTGGTGGGTGTGCAACTCTCTGGGTATCAACATGATTAAAATGCTCCACGAAGAAATGTTTTGGGGTTGCTATGATGATTCCTGTCCACTAGGGGGAGCACAGCAGTTTCCTTATGGCATTGAGGATGGCCACTTGAGTGATGATGAGGGAGAAGGAGGGAAAGAGAAGGATAAAAAGAAGAAGTTGAAGAAGAAAAAGAAGAAAAAGGTGTGTTAGATTTTCTGTAAGGAGAATTGAATTAAAAATAACAAGAAGTGCACCATTTCTATTACACATTCTGTAAAACATTTGTATTTACAATAGTGTGTTTTTTTTTTCTTGCTCACAGGAGTCTTCCAGCTCCTCATCTTCTTCATCTGATAGCTCTTCAGACAGCGAGGATGAAAAGAAGAAAAAGAAGAAGAAAAAGAAAAAGATGAAAAAGAAGAAAGATAAGGTTTGCGACAAAAACTTGTATTGTTGTTTGATATTTGAGAGGTTCTGGTTCACGCTTTACTGTTGGTGTTCTTCCTTCACAGGATTCCAGCTCCTCCTCATCCTCAGACAGTGAGGATGACAAAAAGAAGAAGAAGAAGAAGAAGAAGAAGAAAAAAAAGCAGACAAAGAAGAAAAAGAAGGTTGGACAGTCTTTAGGGACGATGTTTTCCTTGATTCTTGAAAGTACAATAAATAATCTTTTTTTTTTCTTTCTTTGCAGGACTCAAGCTCATCTTCATCATCATCATCTTCTTCGGATAGTGAAGATGACAAAAAGAAGAAGAAAAAGAAAAAGAAGACCAAGAAAAAGAAGGATAAGGTTTGACCTTCTATTTTGTCTTGGCTTTATTTAGATTTTCATTGTGACATGTATAACAGACTGTGCTAACATTGGTGCTTCTGACAGGACTCTAGCTCTTCCTCCGACAGTGATGATGACAAGAAAAAGAAAAAGAAGAAGAAGAAAAAGAAGGTAGAGAGAGTCCTTTTGCATCATTAACTTGTTCAAGATTTATGTTCTCAACTATGTTTTGGCATTTTTCAGTTTTTGTTAGCGACACACATTTAGACAAATTATAGCAGGAGAAATCTAGATAACACACAGTTATCTAGATTCCCCCCCTGACTACCCGCCCCCGTTCAAAAGGTTTTCAGTTTTAAAACACACAAAAATGCCCAAAGGAAATTCACTGCCTATGTAGTTAAAAACAAGCTCATATCCTGAAAAATTTTCTTGTCAGTTGCCCATGTGTTTAGTTTCTCCTTGAGCAGATTGAATTGTCAGCTTCCATTAACTTCATAAATATCTTTAGCTCCATTGTCACAAATGTACCATGATACGTCTCCAAGAGGCTTTCATTGGCAAGATAAAAATACTCTACATTTAAGTCACATAATTGAAATAATCTACAATAAATATTGTTTTCATTCCCAAAACTGTAAAATCTGTGCAGTCTAATTACAAAAGTATGTATGTACTATGGAAACATTTGCTGAAGTTACAGAATTAAATACAGCCAAAACAATATTTAAATTTTGAGGTAAAAAAAAACAAACACTGATGGATAATTCACACTTTAATCAACACTTGAAGTGAAAATCAATACTTCACATTATTATAACATGATAGTAGTTATAAGAGCCATTAATTCTTCACCAGTTACACCCAATATATATATTTTTTTACCCGAACAAGTCTCATTCTATAGAAAGACAGGCCAGTTGTAAAATTTGGAGTGAGCTTTGACTTTCCAAAAGGTGGCACCTGCTTCTGAAAGCTTCTCACTTTAACCACCACTTTTATGTGTCCATCATGCAGAGGCTTTGTAAATCTAACCATGTGGTTGATATCATTCCCAGTGCTCCAGCTCTTCTGATGAAAGCTCTTCTTCTTCTTCTTCTGATAGTGATGGCAGCAAGGTACAATGTGCAGTTATAAAATCAAACATACAGTGAAACAAGATCGTTTTACCACTATTTTCTTATTGTAGAAGAAAAAGAAGGACAAGAAAAAGAAGAAGGACAAGAAAAAGAAGAAGGACAAGAAAAAGAAGAAAAAGAAGGTGGCTGATTGACCATTTCAAGCATCTGTGTGATTTATTTGGTACACGGAAAAGACTAAAAATGCATCAATTGTTATGTCCATCCAGGATTCTTCTTCCTCCTCCTCTTCTTCTAGTGATGATGATAAAAAGAAAAAGAAGAAAAAAGACAAGAAGAAGAAGAAAAAGAAAGACAAGAAAAAGGTTTGATTTTTTTTTTTTTTAAAAAAAGCCTGTTGAGGTGTTGTGCAACAAACAGGAAACTGAAGTCCAGTTTTAATTCTCTGTTCTCATTCAAGGACTCAGGTTCTTCTAGCAGTGATGATGACAAGAAGAAGAAGAAAAAGAAGAAAAAAGACAAAAAGAAAAAGGTATTTTATTGGAAAAAAAAATGTGGGTTTAATTTTTTTTGAAGGGCAGATGAAGGAGTGTTGATCTGTTTGTGTTTGAGCAGGACTCCAGTTCCTGCTCATCCAAATCATCTGGCAATGACAAGGAGAATAAAGAGAAGGACAAGCAGGTAAAGAGAGTCCTTAAATGGACACGTCTTCAGATTGTCCCAATTTCATGACTTGTTTTTGCTCTGCTTTTCCAGTTAGATTTTTTTTTAAAGGCTGGTGTCATTTACATTCTAGGAAAGCCCTGAAGGTGACCAAAGCAGTAAGCCCAAACCAGAGTCTTCGGACTCAAGCGTCAATTTACCTTCTTTCTCCAGTGGTGTCAGCTCTGCTCAGAGCGGCACTGGATCCTTGTCCTTTGTGCCTCTCTCCTCCACGGTGAAGACAGATCCTCCAAAACCTTCAGCCACCTATAAGTTGTCATCTGCATCCAGCAGTGCTAGCTCTGATCAGAGTGGCACGGGGTCCTCATCCTTTGTGTCACCTCCCTCTGCTCTGAAGACGGATCCTTCAACCACCTACAAGTCGCCTTACACCAGCACCAACCTGAGCTTTGGAGACAAGGCTCCAACTCAGAGGACCAAAAGCCCCATGGAGGCCTTGATGGGGAATTCCAGGAGGTATGGAGATGGAACGACCAGGACCACCACCACCCTCTCCTCGAGTGACCTCCTGAGAGGCCCCAAGCCTTACCAACCATGACATGACCAGATGGAAGCAGTGTTGATCAATCTAAATAAATGCTAGAAATGCTTTTGGGTATGTTTTGCGGCTGATTCAAACATGGTCATTGAAAATACATGCAAATCAAAGATAGCTTCAGCTCTGTTGGCTTCTTGAGTGTTAACACTAATAAAAATAAAAAAAACATTTTGTTGGGGTTTCTTGAACATGAAAATGGGAGAAAATTTTATTATTATGGAGCAACATTTGGCTGCACAGTGGCGCAGATGGCAGCACTGTTGCCTTGCAGCAAGAAGTTCCTGGGTTCGATTCCCGCCCTGGGGTCTTTCTGCATGGAGTTTGCGTGTTCTTCCTGTGCATGCGTGGGATCTCTCTGGGTACTCAGGCTTCCTCCCACAGTCCAAAAACATGACTGTCAGGTTAATTGGTCTCTCTAAATTCTCCCTAGGTGTGAATGTGTGTGTGCATGGTTGTGTGTCCTGTGTGTCTCTGTGTTGCCCTGCGACAGACTGGCGACCTGTCCAGGGTGAACCCCGCCTCTCCCCTGGAACGTTAGCTGGAGATAGGCACCAGCACCTCTACCGACCCCACTAGGGACAAGGGTGTATAGAAAATGGATGGATGGAGCAACATTTCAGCTGCATTAAAGAATTTCAAATGCTTTGGACAATAAAATTGTGATGTCATTATTTCTCCTTTCTATCAGTTTGTAACATCCAGGATGTGCTGATTGTAAACTTGTTCCAGATTTAAATCTTTAATGGAACAATCGATGCATTTAATGTTCCCTTTTTTTGGAAAGAACATTTAAGATTTTAGATATGTAGCAAATTTAGTCTGACTAGTTTTGTTATATTCTAGTTTTGCTTCAGAAAAATAATGCTTTGGTCTAAACCATCCAATGGTTTAGACCATTGGATGGTTTAGACCAAATAAGTATCCCCACTTATTTGATTACTAAATATCTAGTCCTGTTTCAAGTCTTTTGCAACCTCTGACAGGTTATTATGTTGTCATATAGTTCCATCCATCCTCCTGTTAGCTCTTAACAGTTTCACCATCTGATAGCAGTAACACAACATTGTGCTGCCACTAAAGTGTCACTGTGGGGTTTGGTGTGCTATGATATGACATGTTAACTACTGCCTTCAAGAAGTCAACCTTTACAAGTCAACTAGTTCTGTCAAAAGATTCTGCAGATCTCTGCAGCTCATCCATAAGTACAATGTCTGATTCTCTAAAAATATAAAATCCTTTCCTTGCTCATCTTGTCAGCTTTGGTGTGTAGCTTTTCAGTTGTCATGTTCTTTCACTTTTTATTTGAATAACTGAAACATGACCTGTGAAATATTCAAAGCTTGGGTTTGACTCTTGTCTAAAGCTCTCTGCAACTTTATCCCTGACGTCTGACTTATGTTGGACCATCATCCTGCTGAAATATAATTTTCTGGTATTCTTATTTAAAATATCCTAATATGTTAAACAGTTTGTAGTCTGTGCAGTAAAACAATGCCCTAAAGCCTTTCAGAAGAGAACCCCACCCATAGTTTCACAGATCCTCAGCGTTACTTATTAGTTTCCGTCTACAGCCAACATTAAAACATTTTCTAAGTATTTTGCAGATATATTGCCATAAAAAGTTATTTTATTTAAAGACTTTAACACTACTGTACCAGTGTTTCCAATGAATGTGGAAGCCAATGTAGCTGTGCATTTCATATCTAAGCATCTTGAATATCATGTTGAAAGCCACACAGACGTGACGTGTATCTGGACATGACGCTGCGTTGGACAGGCTGTAAATGCTGGTCGCCCGGGGAACCAAACAGGCTGGGACCGCCTGTGTTAACGCAGCACAAAATGTTCTACAAATCAGCAAAAATGTTACTCTGTATAATAGCAGCTTAAATGTTCACCTTAAACCCTCCAAATACAGACCGCATTAAATGAAATTCTGTCAGTTATATTTCTTCCATTTTTGTGTCTGCATAAATGTTGAATAAATCCGACAATTATTAAAAATTCTATCATTAAAAGGTGAACCTATAGCTTAACCTAAAGTAACCCCGTTTTTCTGTTGCGACTCGAAATAACTATTGTCCGACAGCAGCAGCACAGGGGTGACTTAAATAAGCCATCATGGAGTTATTTCCTCATCAACAAAAAGGGGAGCTGTCACGAGGGCGTGGCTCCAGTTGAGTGTGTTAGGTGCGCCTCCAACAGATTTCCTGTAAATTGGAGAGGTGAACTTTCAGCGGCAGCAAAGCTCGGAGAAACACACCGACAAATGAGTTTTGATCTCTCTTCAGGTTTGTATAAATCTAGGACACATTATTCTTTTCACTATCCCTTGCTGATATGTAACCGTCTGTAATTTCTGGGACTTTATTAGAAAAGAAAAAAGACAACTGAGAGAGGTTTGTGTAACATACGCCACCAATGCTTTTCCTTGCAAGCCTGTGCTATTGGCTGTGTCTGTTTTTAAACGACCTCATTTGCAGCTATGGGTGACCAAGAGGAGAAGATCACGAAAAAGGACGCGCAGAAGGATGAGTTCAGCTTACCTTGGAGCAAAAAAAAAGATAAAGAGAAAAAGGTAAGAGGTTACACATCATTTGGTCTTTGTAGCAAGTCGCTACCAGGCGCAGGAATGTCCTTGTTTTTGTTGGGGTTTTTTTTTTTCATTTGCGGAAATCTACAAGGAAATGCTGCGGATTTGTGTTTATATTTGTCATTTGAAAATGCATCCATGTTTTACATGTATGTGGAGGCTGTTGAGCAGTGCAGATCTCGCTCTGCTGGATGAATTGTATGTCCCAAGAGCCATCATTCATCAGTTTAATCCTGTGCAAACTCTATCTGTTCTCAGGGTGACAAGTCCGATAGCAAGGACAAGTCTGATCATAAGGAAAAATCCAAGGACAAGTCTGATCACAAGGAAAAGTCCAAAGACAAGTCTGATCACAAGGACAAAGATGGTAGTGGTGAAAAGAAGAAGAAGAAAAAGAAGGAAAAGAAAGACGGTTCTTCATCTTCCAGCAGTGGTGAGGTAGAGTATCCCCACTTATTTGATTACTAAATATCTGGTCCTGTTTCTTCTGACGAAGAACTTTACCAGATGTTCAATTCTAACATTTGTAGAAAACGTAGAAAATCCAATGAAATGCAGCTGAACATGTAGCATATCGTCACACCCGTCAGACCTGTAGTCACACCTGCAGTCACAAGTTCACTGCAAAATCATTGTTTTTTAGCCTGTGTGTACAGCATCCCCAACTGGTTTTACTGGTATTGCACTTTTTATTAACACAACACACCACACCCCATATGTTTGCATACTCTGTTTATGGATGAGTTCCTATCGTTTAGAATCTACAGATTAATGTGTGGCAGTTACGTAATAAACCCAATCCATAGTGGGCAAGAAGTATCCTGTTTAACAGTCGTCGTGAAAGGAATGTTGTTTGACGGCTGTTCTGGAACAACTCCTCAATGCCCTTTTGCTTGAACCCAACTAGATTAATAAAGTAAAGATGGCAGCTATGAATCTCTTTTTTTTTTCTTTCTGACTCTATCTTCTCCAGTAACATTTGCTGTCATTTCAGGATTGATCTCCCCTGTGGACCTGCCCTGCTCTGTTTGCCACTCCATTCTTATTTGTTATAATGGTGTACGTGGTTTATCTGTACCAACCTGTACACAATGTAAAACAAAACTGATCGGAAGAAGTAAACTATTACAATAAGTCTACTTGCTTCGTATTTCTTGTTCTATGTTTTGATCTCACCACAAGATGGCACTGGTTGCTGTTTTTAAAGTCAGCAGAGGTTTGACGTTAAAGTAGGAATATACATTGTAGAATTGAATAGAGTATTTTCACATTAATTATAAAATCTGCTTGGAACAGAACTTGGTTAAATGTAAAAACAAAACAGTTTTACTTCTGGAAATTGGGGAGGATACTGAGCAGAAACGGTGACTAATGCAATGACATCCATAAATGAGGTGCAGCACCTATGAGTGGTTCCTATAAATGAATAAAATTTAAATGATTTCCAGTTGTATAAAGACAACATTTACAAGGAGATTAATTTTTATCATAAAATTACCACGTCACTTGATCCATAATTATACTCTTGCTACAAAGTTTAATCAATTTTTACTTATCAATCCATTGATTTTGGTCCAAAATATTGCTCATGCTTGCTTTAATATTGCTATCTGGTGATTGTAATCTGTATTTTTAGGTGCCGGTGGTCAGCCAGCTCAGAACTGATACTTCCTGAAACTTACCACATTTTCTTATGTTCTAAAAAAACTTCAATGTATTTTATTTGACTGATGTGAAGTCATGCCTGACTGTGGTTTTAATTAATTTCTTCCTAGTAAACCTAAATGTGTATGGAATTTTTACTCTTTTTACGTGGATTCCTCTCAGTCAAAATCTATTCTTTTAACCTTCAGGAGAATTTCTGTTTTACCAATCTAATCTAGCGAACCTCAGAACCATTCAAAGTGCATCCTTTTTACACCAAGATTAAACTGCACATCGGTTAGCTCTTTTCAGTAATTCACTGGCAGGTGAGGGGAAATGGTTACACTAGATTTTATTTAGGGTAGTCAGGGTGAACATTGGTTCCCACTTACCGAACACGCCTGCATTAATTTATCTCTTAACACAATTCAATGAAGTATAGGGTTGGGATGCAACACTGTGTGTGTAAAAGTCTCCTGGAGATCTCTTATGAAATATTATGCCGGACATTAATAACAGTTAAAGCTATGTATTTCAAGTACATAGCTTTAAATTGTTGAAATTGGTCATCCATATTTAAACATTTTTTAGCAAAAAAAATATAATGATGGAAAAAAATAAGGCTATTTTTCCTATTGCTTTTTCCCTACAATATTGCAGTTATTTTTAGATTTGAATACCAACCAACTCCTCAGTGAGGTGAATGGGACTGCTGATTGTAAGGATGTGGATTGAGAAATTCATGAGGTGAACAATGCTTTCTCACCCTACCACTCTCCAGCTTTCACTGTAAACGAAGGCCAACGATTTTTGTCTAGGTAGCAGAGGATTTGAGTCCCTTTTTTGATGACCAAGCTTCAGCACCATGGTCAAATCATCTTTTTGTTCCACTAATATACTTTTGCTGTTTCAAGAATATTTTTTGAAAAATGTTTAACCTTTATGCTTTCTATAATGGATTTTACTTTAATATCACGGTGGCCTAACCATGAGCTTGTAGTGCAGTATGACCCATTTAGAGACACCAGTTTTCCATCAGATGATGATAAAGTATCTAAAAAGCTGACTAGAGAAAACATTCCCGGAGGAAGAGTGCTGAAAGTTTTCAAAGTCATTCTGAAAACATCCATCAGTTGTCTATCTGCTTATCTATGTGCAGTATTGTGGAGGGGCTGGAGTGTCCTCAAGTGATCATTGGGTGTGAGACGGTTTACCCTGTCTCACGCTGTCGGCAACACAGAGACTCACATACTGTAGGTGAGACATCCATTCAAACGTCCATTTTGAGAAGCCAATTAAACAAACAGTCGTGTTATTGGACCGTGGGAGGAAATTAAAGAAAAGTCACATCTGGAAACGGAGAATATGCAAACAACATAAAGACCTCAGGCTGGAATTCAAACTGAGAACCTTCTTGCTGCGCCAACAAACAGTGCAACCTGTTTGTTGGCGGCAATATTTTAGCAAAAATGAGTTGCTGTCATTTATCAACTGTACATTTAGTTCCATATTTTGTTAGATATAAATCTCTAGGAATTTCTGGTATTATATGGGAAAGCCTCTGATTGAATAATAGTCCTTTAATATTATTGGGCCATGCTTAGCTTTTCAGAGGAAGCAATGTTTTTTATGTCAATACATTTAAGCATGACTTTTGAATTTTGCATTATTTATACTTCAGATAGTTTTGAAAAAGGACAGTTTAGTAAGTTTTAGGAAAATTCTTCAATGCAGTAGCTTATAAGTATCCCTCCAAGGTTATAAGATATGCTGTTAAAATACTTAGGCATCTATCAAAGTTGTACCCATGCCACAAAAAAATCCATTAAAGATCAAAGGTGAATGTTCTGATGCCAGCAAAGGTTCAACAAGTCAAAGCCAATGCAACACAGCACAAAAAAACAAAGGCTTAGTTGTTTACTTGACATCAATAATTAGGCTACAGTAAACTCCTTGACAGGCGTCCAGAGGAGACTTGCAGCATTTAGCAATGAGGATCTCCTTCAGGTCTTTTGAATCTTTTATGGGGGGTGTGGAATAAAAGAAAAATGGAGCGGTTTCAGAGACGAATCAATAATAAATCAAGCATGCATCTTTTCTGGGGCTGCTGAAGAAGCCCAATTTAACCCATCCATCATGTTCAGAGCTGTGTTTCTTATTTAAATCTGTAAGGGGAGTATTGAAAGCAGCAATCAGAAGAACGGCTTACAAGAACATTTCTCCAAAAGAATTGATATGACCAATAGGTGTGAGCATAAGCCGGGTCAAAATGTATTTCTCATAAATCATGTTCTGTGGCGTGTCTTACACTTCCTGGGTTTTGTTGGTTGTTTAATTTCTTTCAGTGATTTGCACATAAGACGTATTTAGCATGTGTTCAGAAAATCAAAGAAAAGTTCAGTTATGGATTTCCATGAGTATGTAAGATAGGTTCTTTGAAAATGTTGCATATATTTATTTAAAAAATAATTCACAACACAAATGAAATTTTGGTAAAATTCTGTAAGCTGAACATCTGGTTTTAGCTATGCAGTTGTCGATGCGGCTTTTATTAAGATATATATATATATATATTTTTAGTTATTTTTCTTAGTGAACTTTTTGAAATGGTTTCCCATTCCAATTTTAATCAAATCAATAAATGAAGGTAATGCGTAACTAAAGGATACAAGTAACACTGTCATATACTTCACAGTATATTTTATGCTTCTATAAAGTTTAGGTCTGATCTGACTCACGATTTTACAACCAGCATTTACCTTACAAACAAGTATTTGGCTCAGAAAAGTTTTGTTAAGCAAAGGGTAAGACTGCTTACAGGTGAAGGAAAGTGCATTATGGTTGAAGAAGTAAGTTGGGCAAACATTTGAAACTTCAGGGACTTCTGACCATGACAATGGAAACCAGCATACCTTTGTGGTGGCTCAAGGTTATAACATTTTCAATCCAATCTTAAAATAAAGCAGCTGTAAAGATACATGGCCAGATTCACTTTTTGTCATATGAGATTGAGTTGCCCAGCCAGTCACTGCATGAAGCTAGAAGAGTGGCAGTTTACAACTATTGTTAGTTGATTAGTCTAGGGGCTGTTTATTATTATTATTATTATTATTATTAACTGACAAACAATTTTCAAAAGGTCTTAAGCATAATTTCTACTGTGAATATGGCTGTTTTTTAATCTAGAAGCAAAAGGTAGTCATATTGATAGGTTTTATCATAAAATTAGTTGAATGTTTAAATCTACTCATGAAAGAGAACTTTCTCTTGTCTGACTCAATTTGTAGACTGGGTGTCCAGTAGTCCTCCCATTCACCTGGATGTGATCCAGCACAATGTGTATTGCTTTGTCTTTGAAACTTGCACAATTTAAAAAACAAAAAAGTTGCAAAATCTTTAAAACAGCAACTGATTCTTCAGTGTATGCATGTAGGTCTAAATCTTCTATCGGAAATGCTGTGAAAAGGAAGGACGTAGACAGCGATACAAAAGCCTCAGGGCATTCTTCAGATGCTCCGACCCTAATATGTCTATTGTCTGAAATCCTGAAGACAAGATGAAGGGATGGTTTTACATTCATTGTGTGTTTTTTCTCTTTGATTATAGTCATTCTCCGGTTTTCTGGAGAATGGATAGGAACTACAAACAACTAAACACTTCAGCTGTACCCTTATGTTTGCATGCAGGGAAACTTCTAGACTGGTTATGCTGTAAAGTTTAAAAGATCCCAGCAGTCATTTGGTGTTGAGGTGAGCCAAGTGTCATCAATGGATCAGAGTGATTAGAGGCCTGAATGCAGGTCCTTTGATGGTGTCTTCTTTGTAGCGTACAGTATTTCAATCACTCACAGCATGCTTTGGTCTCTCTTACCCCCCACCTCCTGCAGTGGTAAACAACCCACCTCACATTTCCTGCAGAGCAAGCATTGCAGAGCTCACCTGAAAAGCTGCATGCTGCACTGACACTGCATTGATATTTACATTACTAACTAGGAATAATGACTCAGAACTGAGGGCCTAATATAGCAGTTGTGATCAAAGAAGCCACTGAATTCTGTGTGTATGGCAGAAAAAAGGAAAACAGTTCCACAGCAGAAATGTAGCTCTGATTTATTAGAGTTTATATTTGTCATTGTTATTTATAGCAACAATAATTTAAATATGTCATGAAACCAAAGCTGTAGCACAATGTAGGTGTCAAAAGATCGCTTTGTTTATAAGTATTCTATTCTTTTCTATTCTATTCTATTGTATTCCATTCCAGCGTTCTCAGTCGTACTGTCCGCGCGCCGCAGGAGGGCATGAACGTCTCCCTCTCGTCTAGCGTCAGCGGTCTCCCAGCAACAGCCGGGCTCGAGCTCATTTCAATCATCCGCAGCTGAGCAAAGTCAAGCCGCGCAGACTCACTCGCGCTGAAGTGGGCCGGCGGAAGTGTTGCCTAGAAAATAAACACCCTTCTGGTTCAAACTTTCTTCGATTGAATCTGCCCGGACGGCCTGCTGTCGTGACATTACGTTACTTCAAATAAAGTATAAGGTTAAGACGCTCGGCCCATACAATAGCCTTGCATGTTCTATTGGTTTAAGCTAACGGAGCCTACATACGCCGAAAATAGGAGGCGCAGAAATAGGTCATAAAAGATAGTTCAATTAAAACAGCTCGTTTTCATTTCAGATTTAGACCAGGAAACGCCTGGGACAAACTTTCACACCCAGGCGTGTGTCCTTGTTATTAGCAGAGAGGGAATTTGACATGTTTTTTTCTTTTGCCCTTTAAACTGTTTGTGCACAAAAATAATACCAAATCAATGCCAGATGTAGAGAGTTCAAGTTGTCATTGAAAACCTGCAGACAAGCTCCCTCACTGCATAACTTTGGATAATTTTGTAGCCATAAAAGTGCTAAATAAATCAATTTCAGACATAGGAGGGTTTAACAAAAATGTCAGGATTTTGCCCAATGAAATTGATGTAACAATTTTCATTTTGCCATTGCAAATGTGTTGAATTCCAACAAATTTGTTTCAAATGTGTCATTCCTAACAATTTCACTTGAATCAAAATTATTATATTACTGTAATATTAAAAAAAGTTGAAAAAAAAATGTGCTTGATAGATATTTTAATTGTCAAATGACAATGTCAAGCGCAAACAAACAGAGCATCTGCTCTATCCTAACACACACCGGGATCCAGCCTACTTTTTTATAGGCAGTTTAGACAGTAACTGTAAAGCATCTCTGAGATTGTAAAAATACAACTATGAAGTAATATTATGCTAAATGTAGTTATGCTTAAGAAAAAAAATACAGAAAGTTAATGAGAATAACAAACATCGTAGTACAACTTAAATTGACTGGTGTGAGGGATAAAATTCCCTGGCTGATTATCCCCACTCCGTTCATAGTTCAGCCTGTCAGTACTGAGAACTTTAGGCTCTGTTTGCATAATTCTGAAGGGCGTCTTTTATTTTGAAAAGCACATAACGGAACTGGTAGTGCCTCTCTTTCTGGCCAACTTTCTTGGAGGTCCGCTCAGCAAGAGCGGAGCAGACGAGAAACCATGGAGCGCAACAAGACGCGTCGGAGAGACTCAGCAAGCGGACGGGAAACGTGCCAGCCTCGGGGCCTTTTCTAGATTTCTTTTGGCGTCAGCGGACAGATTTGGGGTCGTCAGTGGGTGGACGCTGACTTCTGTGCAGGCGTGCGTAAAAGTGACTGGAGAGGTGCCGGTAGAGAAAAACAGTCTTGGAGTCACCGTCAGCTACCAAAGGATAAAGAACGGTCGAGGAGAAGTGATTATAAGGAATCTGGAGTAGAGAGAGTATATAGTGACGCTGTGATTTGTGTTTTCAATCATGTTTGAGGAAAAGACACAGGGGTGCGCTGCGTAAAGTCACAGATTTGTGTCCTATGTCGGTACAAGGAGCGGCTACTTTCCTTTAAGGAATCTGCGAATCTGCGAGAGTTCTGCTAAGAAACAAGCACTGGACTTCTAGCGAGAACGAGTCTGTGAAAACTCCAGAACCATGGTGAAGTTTCAGAACTCAGATCTGTGGATAGCCTGGATGGTTATCTTCTGCATGGAGGGTAAGTTGTGTGACACTTCTAAACTTGTTTACTTATCCCTAACACCTCACTCTAGTTGCAGATTTACAGTGATGATAGGAAATGCTCAAAGAGGGCAAATCCTTCTTACAAAACTTTCTGCTTCTGCGCAGCTAAAACAGATCCATGTGGAATTAAACTATGTCAAACAAACAAACAAGGGGATAAAAACCGTGCCACAGCCGTTTGATCCCAACCTTCCTTATTGGAGTCTGTTTGGATCAAGCAGACAAATCCCTGGCAGTTCCACAAAAACTAAAGTCCACATTTTCAAGCACTTTCCACCGTCTCTCCCTCTTTCTCTCTCTCCCTCACTAGTCGCCATGTCCTGTCTGTCCAAAGCGCTTTTGATTGTGAACGTCTTATCTCTAATGCGCTCTGCTGCTGATATCGCCTTTGCTCGTCTTACACAACAGGATGTCTAAAATTATTATCTATTTGCGTGTCAAATCACGCAGTCGTCACTGATACACATGGACAGGCGTGGTCACAGTGGTGGTGGGACCGTCCGGGGTTTGAAATAGAAACGGAGCAGACGGTGGAGGGTTGCGCTGGTAATCCGTCCGATTAACGAGAAGTAGGCTATGGTGAGCAGCAGCAGCAGCGCAGGAGAGCGCGCCGGGCCAGGCGTCCCCGGAGGAAAATCACTGTGTATTCCTGCACGTCTCCAGAGGGAATTACACAATTTGCGTGTGCAAACATTGCGCTTCTTTTCTGACCCCTCTTCACTTCTTAGTTGGGGGTTAGTACATTATTCCTGTTGAATAATCCAGCGACATTCCTCCGTTGCAAGTTAAGTGAGGTTGTTCCACTTTTGCTGTTTGTATAAACCAGCAAACCCAGAATTAAACATTTTGTATTAGAGGACTGCTTTAGCTATAGAAAAACTAAAAGAAGATAATAATTATTCCTCCAAAATTAGCCTAATTTATTATCTATCATTTATTAATAATAAAAAAGAATCCTCTTGCTTAATCAGAGCAAAAGAGAAAGATATGCTTGAGCTCCCTCATATCTAAAATGTGACATCGCGTGAACACAAATGTTTAAAGTAATTGCACATATTCAGAGGGAAATCTGAAGTGGTTATTCCACACAACAGTAACTGAATTTTACCATTCTTTTCTATCTGTTCCTGAAGAAGAATTACTGTAATAATGCAAAAAGAATTTATTGGCATCTTTACGTTCCACACCATGACAATGTTTTTTCCAGATAAAACAGATAAACCTGTCCTTCTTGTAAGCAGGATGTAAGTGTTGTAGCCATCTTTCATCCACCGTCTGTCAGTGCCCAGTAACATTTGGGTGAAAGGCTGGGGAAAGCTTTGCGTTACTCTCCATAAGGCCTGAGAGAAGTCTGGCCACTCATGCGCTTTCTCTGGCACCTCATTGATAGTATGTTCAACTCTAGGAACATTATATGACTAAAGAGTTTTAGGCACTTTTATAAAAGCTTGATACTGGTTGACTCTGAGATAGACTCTGGTCTATCTCAGAGTCAAACACCTTGGACTCAATATTTTCTCTGAAAGGCACACTCCCTTTTCCATGATGTGTCAATCCGAGAACTAAAATTGATTGAATCTAATCCTTATCAGCCAGGTGTTTCACCCTGCTGTTCCCCTTTATTTTTAGCTGTATACCTCTGCTGACAGTGTACTTTCTTGTGCCTCTGCAGCTTTACTCACAGGTGGGTAAAAATGCATAATTTGATTGTTGAGATCAGTATTGGTCTATGTCTGAACAAGGGCATTACCTTTGTTTGTTCTCCCACTGCATCTGTTCCTCTAGAGTTCAGGATCCACTAAGATAACTAAGTGCAAATTAAATCGTTTAGGACTCCAGTGTGAGCTCTATTAACAGTCCAACTTGTTTATGGTCAGTGCTCCTTTCCTCTTCTCACGTCTTTCAGTGTTTCTATAAATAAGCTCTGATGCAGCAAATCCAGTATTGATTGTGGTTGCTTGTTTTGGCAGCATGTACTGTCCTCCACCTTTTTTTTTCATGCCAGACATTGTCACTAGAATAATCTGATCAGTTCCAATAAGTGTAAGCGGACACTTCATTGTTTTGGGGTTTCTTAGCAATGAGAGCAGAAAGGATTCACTCCCGTTTAATTGTTGTTGATCTCTGTTGTCTGGAGGAGAGGAATGTTGTTGAAGAACTGAAAGAGGAAAAGTTTTGAAAAATAAAAAAAAACTGTCAGTGACCTAAACAGAACTCCTTACTGACTCAGCTTAGTTCATCGCCGGTCCTTCCAAGCTCTCAGCATTAGTTAGAGGACATGTCATGTTCTCTTTAGCCGTCATCGCTCCCAAGTTACTCATAAATAATCTATCTTCATCTCTGAGTTGGTTGCATTGACGGAAAGTTGGCTTTCCTACTATTTCCTACTATTTAAAAGATTTTAACATTTTGACTTATTATAATAATAATAATCATCAAACTGTTAATGTATGTATTTTTTTTTTTGGCACCCCGCTGTTGAAACCCAACAATGAGTGCTATTTTTTATTTTATTTATTTATTTTTTTTACATGATTCTGTTTAAAAAGCAATGTCTGATCTCCAATGGATAATTTTCAAACAAACAAGGGGATAAAAACCGTGCCACAGCCGTTTGATCCCATTATTACTTTTGTCTCTTTCACATTATTTCAGTGACCAATGGGTTTTTCAGTAATAAACAGAGGTCTAACAATTTTGTCCGCATGTATGTCACGGACCATTTTACAAATACTGACATGTATTGCATACATATGTATTTGCCATTTTCGGTCTCAAATCTCTAAATAAAATTTAGCGGAAACAATATTTTTCACAAATCACTTAAATAAATTTTTCACCAGGGACTTTTGGAATAGTTTAGACCAAGGCACATTCATCTGATGAAATGGTCTAATCAAAGTCCAGACCCAAATCTATTTAAGAATCGCTAATTTGAAAAATGCTGTCGATAGAAACTCTCCATCCTGTTTAAGTAAACTTCGAGCTCTTTAGTGAGGAAAAATTGTGCCATGTAGATGCGTAAAGGTGGCTCAGACTATCTCAGAAGTCTTGGAACTGTAACGTTACAAAGTGTTTCTCAAAAGAATTGAATTTGGGGCTGGTGTTTACAAAGATACACCAAACTCTCTAGCGACTAAAGCGTAAAGAGACTGAGAACTTCTTATCATTTTCCTTCCACTTTAGAATTTTGCACTACATCGTGTTGGGCTACCATTCAAAATCCTAATGAAATACATTGAAGTCTGTGGCAGCACCATTAGAAAATGTTGAAAAGTTCAGAGTAAATTAATACTTTCACAAGGCACAATACAGCAGGGTCTATGTATTTATAAACTGGTTGTTTGGGCACTTGACACAACAAACCCCTCAGGCGATATACCAGCACAGAGCTGCTCTGTCCATGATGCCCCGATTTTTTATTTTTACGATCCACCCAGAACATCGCCGCGGGGTGCAGCAGGGGCCGATCTGGGGCTTCAATCAATTCGACAAATTAAATCCAAGCAGAGGTTGTGACTGAACTTTTCAACCATCTGCTTTTATTTGTTTTGCTGGTGTGCATAGCACATCTTATGGAACATTTCAAATTAGCATTCACAGGAACGTTCAGATTAGCCTCCAGGCTTAAATCTGGCTGTCCGCATGTTTTGGATGAGAAGCCCAGTGAGAACAAAACGCATTAGAGTTGGAGACAACATGAAGTTTTCTCAAGCTCGTTGACATTCAGGGCACTTTGTGCTTGCATCAAAGCTGAACTCAGACCAATAAATCTGCTCTCCTCTCTGACCATAAGCTTGTTAACCTTTGAGGCTCTGCTTAAAAAACAGCCTGAATTTGCAAAGCGAGTCTGGATTGTCTGTTCTCGGATTTAATTTCCGAGCCTGATTTGTGATCTGCAGCTCTCAGATTTTAGCAATGAGCAACACTTTGTTGAAATTATGGCTAAAAACACACTGAAATATCTCTTGGAAAACAGTGTTAAACTGGATGGGTAAACAAGGTTTTACATTACAATAGAGAGAATGTTTACAAAGACGCAGGCATGGGTCGATGCAAAAGTATGAGCACACGTTTCAATGATTTCTTTGGGATTTTTAAATAGACAAACACAAAGTGGTGCTTAAAAGTGAACAAGAATGTATTTAACATCACACTTAAAATTCTGTAAAGTGTGGTATGTTTTAGTATTCAGCTCACTTGAGTGAATATGTTGTAGAACCTCCCTTCACTGCTGCTTATTTAAGATCATTGTGCTGCTGAAGTTGAAGTTGAAGCTCTGCCCCAGTCTCAAGTCTTCTGCAGCCTCTAACAGATTTACTTCAAGGACTGCCCTTTATTTAGCTCAGTCCATCTTCCCATCGACTCTGACCTGCTTCTCCACAGTGCGATGTTCTCAACACCCTCTTATTCTTCTGTTGTTGTATGTCCAAGAGAATGTGCAATGTTAGAAAGTTTCATGTTGGTGTTGTCTGACAAGATGGCCTTCTACCAACTTAAACTTTTAAGGACTTCCTTCAACATTGTTTTCATTCCTGCTCCTGTTTTGTAAAGGCTAGATTTGTGGTGTGCTTGAGTAACAGTTGCCCTGGTAACAGATTAGCCCACCTGAGCTATGGATCTCTCCAGCTTCTCCACAGTTGCTATGAGTCTCAGCTGCTCTTTGACTATTGCTGTCATTGCCCCACTTTAAACCTCACAACTTTCTCCTTGACCTGTCTGTTGTGTTCTTTGGTCTTTGCTGACGCTGATGCTGTTATTGAATTAATGTTCTCTAACAAACATGAGGCCTTTGGAGAACATTTATATTGATGTTAAATGCAGCAAAGGTGTACAGCGTTTACAACTTTTGTAACTTTTGAAAGCAATTGGTTGCACAAATTTAGAGATTTTTATTTATTTATAAAACATTTAAAAAGCCGTCCCTCCGTCTATCTATTATCTTCCGTTTTATCTGGGGTCAGGTCACAGGGGCGGCAGCTTAAACAGAGAGACCCAGACTTCCCTCTCTCCAGCTTCTTCGGGGGAATCCCAAGGCGTTCCCAGGCCAGCTGAGAGAAATAGTCCCTCCAGCGTGTTCTGGGTCTTCCTCTTCCTCCTGAAGTTTGAAGATAAAGTACAAATAACTTTGTAGTAATCAGTGTACTTTGTCAACTAAGATGTTTCTATGGCTGCTTGGTTTTGTTGTCAGTTGTTGTTTCCAGTTAGTGAAAAAATGATTCAAAGCTTTCAAAAGAAAAATAATAACATACCTAAATGCCCTTCAACACTCTGGGCTTTTAAGGCCCACTCCACTTCTGTAACCCTATGTGATCTCTCCTTGATTTTTGATGGAGTCCACCTCATGTAATATACCATCTTTCACTGCTAATGCAAAACATGATAAAAAAATAATAATCATCCACTCTGTGTAATTTTCATCTGGTGAGTTGTGTCCCCTCCCCCCCACCTCTTTACGCCTGCTGCTAAAAAGGAGCAGCTGGAACAAGAGTGTTGGACAGATGGAACTTTCCACCTCGATTATTTTTCTCACTAAAAATAGCCTCTCAAAAAATTAAAAGACCTCTGGGACCCCTTGCAAAGTGCATGCGCACGTGTGCGCACGTCTGAGCGACAGAGACATGGGTTAACTTCAGACGACGAATCCGTCCCCCTGGATGATGGCAGCAGCAGTCGTCCTGGGAGTGTGAATGAATAAAAGATGGGCAGATATTTGGAGGAGGGAGAGAGAGGGAAGAGCATTTGCCCAGTCCCCTGGTCTCTTAAGCACACATTAAACTAAACCCCGAAGTGTGCACAGGGCTGCGATGCTGTGCGGCACTTGGCCCTATCATCTGGGCTGAACATCTGATGTGGACAGTTCACAGAGGTTTGGGGCTCTGAGGTTTTTCGGGTTGGCTATGTCTTTAATCAAAAGGAGGTAAACATGAGCACATGCAGGGAGCAGGGAGCAGGGTGATGTTGATGCACTGCTGTTATCATTTGGGTCTGATACTGCACTTGGCTCATTTGGGTTGGATGATGAAACTGCAGGCATCATGAAGATGCCTGTGCACTTGTCAAACAAAATTCAAAGAGATTTTTTTGGTGCGTAGAGTCTTGTAAAAACTTTGATTTCTGATGCAAGTTAATTCATTTCAGATAAGAATAAGATAAGAAGTCTTATGAACGAAGTAACTTTCATTTATGATAGGGAGGACATTAAAAGCTTCTCATCAGTGAGTAAAGAATTAGAATTAAGCGATGTGCTCCACAAGATCTGACCACTCTGAACAGCAAAATAATTTTCCCTTTCTGTGTTCAGTGTGGTAAAGAGATTATTTTAAGAACTGGTAGATAAAAATCCACTATCAAAACATCTTGCAGACCTGTTTTAGAACTTAATGTTTGATTTTAGGTCCAGGGATGCTGCATACCGATATTCTCGAGAAGCCATGACAATATCTGTGTCTGGAACAAACTGTGATAGCTTGTAGATGTTAAACGAGAGGAACTTTCAGCTTGATTTTCCTCTTCAGCATGTGTCTGTGTGAGCTCGTGGTGAGCCCTTACTATATACATATTTAAAGTTGATGTCTTCCTCATGTCATGGCACCCTGACAATCCTGCCCTTGAAACAATCAGCCCTGTTTTGCTGGCTGCTAAGGTTTGATGGGGAGCCTTCGCTGTCAGCACTCGCACATCACTTCAGTAACTCAGGGAGATGTTTGCCTCATGCAGACACAATATGAGTTGGATCACATTGTTGTGTGTGTACTTCGAGAGATTAAGATGACTGCTTGTTCTCATAAACTTTGCTTTTACTTCAAAGGTTAAAAGTTTGGTTTACTAAAAGTTTTGCGATGATAAAGCAAACAGAAATAAATCCATTTAATCTGTATAATCGCAGTGTTTCCAGTTTGAAGTGTAGGAAAACAGACCAATCAGAAAGAATCTTTCTGATTGGTCTTTTCCGAGCCTAAAAAATATTACTATTCAGAATTAGTAATCCACCTTTGTATCTCTGTAACACTTTAAATAGCCCAATTGTAGTTTTACAATGAAACAAAACATTTTACATTTAAAATAAGGTCTGTCCTGACTGTATTCATCCTCATGGACCTAACTAAAATATTGCTGTATTCATTTTCTCGCAGGCACCAGCTCAAACTCTCACGTCCGTAACAATCCATGTTAATTGACTTATAATTCACAGAAGCCCTCCTACACTGCTCACTTACTTGGGTTGGTGCACTTGATAGATTGTGGCTCTCAGGGACTGCCACAGGGTCGTTAAGTTGTTCTCTGTTGTTGCTGAGAATGGTCGCTGTGTTCATCACTGTAAGCCTTTATGTGCACAGATCAATGGAGAAGGAAATACATTATTCCCACAGGTGTGTGGGTGGATGTGTGTAGGTGTGCACGCGCACGTATGTGTGATGACAGACGGGGTGTTTGGGCTGATGAACCTCTGGAACATGAATTTCACTTGTCCCAAAGGATCAAGGTTTCCCCAAGCCCGTAATGACCTCATCAGTCTAAACCACCAATCACAAAGCTTCAGGTCAGACTGTGTTTGAGGTTCGTTAAGCAGCGCTCACTAACACTCTCTCCCATTGCTGATTTTCTTAGTTGATGCCTGAATTAAGTGTTGGACATTTTAACTTGAAATCAAAATTGATAAAAATGTTAAACAATCTATAGATTTTGGTGGTCACTAATTGTTTCTTTTTAACATTCAAATTTTTAAATATCGAATTCCCAAAAAACAATATGTGGGTCATTAGTATTTGCAGGAGTTAGGGGCCGCAGATACCCACAAATAGACAAAATTTGAAAATATTTGAGACCCTCTTTAAAAACAACAACTGCATAACTTAATACTTCAAACTCTTAATATTAGTTCTTTAGTGGGTTAGTAGGCATTAATATATGTTATATTAAAAATGGAGAAGCAGCATTAATTTTCTATCTGCCTCAAATCTGAAACAAACTTCTAGAAAACTGCAAAACAGCCAAAACACCAAGTTTTTTAAATTATATCTAGAATTCCTTTTGATTAAAAATAACTGGACGTTTGATCAGTATATTTGATGTATATTTGCGTAATGATTTTGATAATGGCATTTGACAAAATGTAATGCTTGTAACTTGTTTCTTGATTTGTTACCGTGTTATGTTTTATTACGTAAAGGATTTTGAACTGCCTCGTTGCTGAAAAATGCTACACTTGACTTAAGTTGTATGAGGTGCCAGTAATTGTGGCGAGACAATTATTTCTTAACATGGAACTTTAATTACCCTCTGAAATAATGTCGGTAAATGAAAGGCTGAATATTTCAACATTTTTCATTGTGTGACTATGTTACAGCACTAAAAACATGATTGGATCAATGTTTTTTTTACGTATCTTTGACAGGGATGCCAAGAAGACTAAAGGATGCTGTCAGTTTAGCCAAGCATGAAAGTGTAACTGACAGTCATCTCAAAGTTTCCAGGTTTATAAAACATCTTCCACTGGGTTTTAATCATTAATCTGTTTTAACATGTTGTCTGCTCCCACAAATCACTCCACTGGTTCCACAGTGAATGCATACAGAGAGGCTACGGTCTCCTTTTACGCACACATTAGTCTGAAGTTTTGCATGCCACTGCTCATTTTGATACTTTTATTTCTTTGCTTTATTTTCCTAAAATAATCAACACATTTGCTAGATTTATAATGATATTTGCTACAAAAGAAGTAGTGCACATTAAAAGCAGATAATATTGTAATCTTATTCTCTGAGAGCACAAATGACTACTTTTTCTCCCGTCTACCCTCATTAGGAGCAGTTAAACATGATGAGGGTAGTGTCAGGAAACGCACTGATGCTGATGTGGTCAGAGTATTACCACTCAAATGAAGAAATTTTTAAAGCACTAATGATTGTCGCTGCGCAAAAGCAGCTCCACATTGCTCCTTGGGGCAAAACAGACAGTCTTTTCTCTGTCTACACTGACAGACGGCTCGTTGGGAGTTGTGTTTGCTCAAGGATGAGATGACGGATGTGGATTCAGCTGTGGGATTCTTTTAGAGACGAGCTACCCAACATGAGCGCATTCTGACTGTATATTGGTATTTTCATCTCCCCTCTCTGAAGTTCAATAGCAGCGTACCAGTAATTTGAAATTGACTGTTAATTGATCCTTTCAACGGTTAAATGAGCTTACAGAGCTTGATGAACCCAGTAGGTGAACTGGTGTCATTCTGAGAGACAAACAGCTCATATGACCTTTGATTTGAGCTTTGTGTCTGACAAAGACAGCTATGCATTTTCTAAGAATAGACAGGAGATAATTTCATTTGGATGTATGTAATTTTGTAAATTGTATACTTTTAAATTGATGGGTTGTTTGTTCTTGTCTGCAATGACTACTAGGTGATGAGCCGACATAAGAAACCATGCTTTTCTGCCTTTAGACGCCTCTAAGGAGCTGAATTCTCAGACATAAGGCTGCCTTAAACATAACATAGAACTTCTAAGCTTTGGGAAGCCTCTTACTGCAGCATGAACATTTTTTTTTTTGTTTGATGAAACGTCGTTTTTCATGTTTTTACCCCCCTTACCGTCAGCCCGAAGCAACATGCTTGTTAGAAATCCTTTGCTGTGTGGCCTTGGTGCAGATGAACCAAACTCAAAACCATTTACGTCTGTTGCCCTGACTTTCAGAGACATTGAGCTGCTCCGGCTCAGTCAAAATGCTGAATACTGCAAAGAAAAAGGAGAACAGAGGGGAACAAAGTGAAAAAGGGACAGATTCTCCTGCATTAAATATGCTCAGGGCTTTTCGCTGCTATTGGTAATTCATAAAGTGGCTGCTGGGGTAAAACGTAGCTGTTTTATACAGTCGTTTCTCTTGTGCAGTGCTCCTGCTCCGTTTACTGCCCAAACTGTACCCAAAGTCATTGGGAAATCACTTGCTTTGGTAGCAGGCTGCTAAAAGCATCATTTCAGTTTTGTTTGGTTCAGTAATTACTGGGACTGAGGAACATGACATGGAAAATAGACAAAGACTGAATATTAGTACTATTAATCAGTAAGGTGAGGATTAAAAGCTTGCTCAAAAATTTGATGTGACATTTACTTAGTTTAAAACAAAGCTAAATCACAGTCTACACACTGATTTCTTACTAAACTGTCCACATCTCCCAGAGGAAATTAGTTAATGTCTTTATTTATATAGTGCTTTTATCCAAAGTGCATTAGAGTGAGCCTCTGAGGTATTTTTGGGGTCCTCACAGAGGACATTTTGGACAGAAGGTGCTTTGGATCGAATCACTGAGCTTGTTATGTGGTGGAGCCGCTCCACCTGCCGCGGCTTAGCCACCCCACAGTGGAGGCAGTCTCCTTGCAACCATTCAAGTTCAGCCAGAGAGTACAAACTTCATCCTCCCATCCTGCTGTGGACAGTGAACAATGAAGGATTGCAAATGATAAAATGCTAATTGGATTAATTACTAAAAATTCAGGAATGAACCATCAGTTCTCTGTTCATGTTACATTTATGCACACTTCTAGATTCAGGAGAGCCAGTCTTCTTATGATGCCAACTCCTACATATAGTGCCTATGTATTTTCTCATTAGAACACAAATAGTACAACTAAAGAGTTAATGGATTTAGCCCTTTAGACATTCTGCGTATTTTTTATTGTTCAGAATTTTGGACAATAAATTCTTGGTCACTGTCACACTCATTTAAATCAGGGCTGTGACATCTTTGTAAGGACCTTAAATGCAACATGAGTGAAAGGTGAGCTGTGAGTGTAAAACACTGACTCTGAAAATTTGTGTTAACCTGAGTTGCTCCCGGCAAGAAAAGGTTGCATTGTAGTTTAATTTTATGTTTGTCCTTTGTCTTGTGTGCTTGACTCTCTCATTATTTCTCATTTTTCTCCAAGTTGACAATCTTTCAAAACTACAAGTCCAACTCCGCATTCTGTCTTCATCACAACCTCTATGTGTCTCTTTCTTTCCTGTCTCCCATGTGACCAATTCTGCTCTTTTGCTTCACATCACCTTTTTTTCCCCACGTTTTCCATTGTTTTTCTTTCTTTCCATCCTCGATTTCACTCTATTCCTCACTTACACATAATCAATATATCTCTCCCTGCGTGTGTCACTTCATCCTCCCACACGATTGACCCTTCGCTGATAGACACAAAAGGTTTCCAGGGATTGAGGGTGAGACTGAGCAAGTGGTCCTGGGTTGTCCTGTCTGTGCAGACAGTGAATGAGCTTGTCAGATATGATGTGCACGAGCAAACAGGAGGAGTCAAGTGCATCACTTTAGGCGCACAGCGAAGGCGAGGGAAATCCCATCTGTGCTGTGTTACAGCAGACTTCACCGTGCTTTTGTCTCTGCTGGATCCAAAAGAATAGAATGGTGGGGGCCACCAGGTGGGACTTTGACAAAGTGGTCGAATACACGTCTGCTGCTGTGCGCAGACTCTTTCAGATACTTCTCATCGCATTTACAGACTGACGCTGGGTAGAGCATTCTCATATAAAAACATAGGTGCATACTCTGTTAGTCGCACAGGAACATAGCTACGCTGATAGACACAATGAGATAGCTGAGGCTTGAAACGGTTTCATACAGAATGAATCAGTCTCTATGTTTTAATCTTTTTTTTTTTCTCATCACACTGCAACGCTGCCTTGCTGGAAAGCCAGAGCTAAATAAACTTGTGCTCAAGCAGCTATTGTTCATTCTGTGTAAGCATACATTTGGACCCTTGTTTCATGTTTATTTGGTCATCCAAACAAAGGAAAACAAATTGACTTGAAAGTATTTGTGGCTTCCGATGAATGTATCATGCTGACACTTAAATGTTTTCCATTCACAAGTGAGATTGTCTTTAATGGGCAAATCCAATCAAATACGTATGCTTTATAATTTATTCCTATTTTATGATGATGAATTACTTTGTGCACTTATTGTCACCATATTGTGCTTATTAAATCAAAACCACAGAGGTACAATTAGAGAACCATTGTTGAAGGCGATATACACAATATAGAAAGTCGTTTTACATTTTAATAAAGCTGGAGCTAAGAAAACACCAAAGTCTACAAAACAACATACAAAGCAGTGGCTGGAAAGTTGGGCTTGCAAAATTGAATCCAGAATGCAAGGCAGAAGAGACTGATAAGTAAGAAAACAAAGATGTAAAGCAATTACAATATGAAAAACAAATTGAGATGCAAACAAATTGAGAAAAAAATACCAAAGTTTAAACAACGTGGCCGCAAGATCCACAGACCATGACAGGATGTAGTTACCAATGTCTGTGCCATTACCAGAGATGGCTGCTGATCCAGTATCCAGAAATGACTTTACTGGCAATTTGTCCAAAGATCTAATTTAAGATCCAAATCTAATTCATCTGCTGTCTGAATAAATCCTCAGACTGAGCAAAACCTTGTTAACTAGCCAACTGATTACTTGGATGAACAGGGAAATGTCTGACACTTTTCTGGGTTTTAAAAATGATTTTAATGATATTCGGAGGCTGCCACCATTTTTTTTTTCTTGCAACCAGACAACCTTATGAGCTGGAATGTATATGTATTTTGTATACAATTTCTTTGTCGATGGGTTCTTAAAATTATTTTCAGTGGTCTCTTCTAAACCAGGTCAGCTTTTATTTTTGGGATTCTAGTGCTGCTGCATCACGGTGCTTTATGCAGTTATTCTCATGCTTTTCTTTGCCTTTACCTCAGCAAATTTAGTTGGGGAAAAACAGGTTTGCTATTGTATTCTTACAAGAAATGAGCAGTTTTTTTTACTTTTGTGACCTTGTTCTGTCGCCTATGTTTGAACAAAATAAGGGGGATGGATATCGAGTGCACCATATGTTTCTGTGCCCCCTCCAACCTTTAATCCATGCCTCTGCTAGATTATCTGGTTGCCCTCCCTGGCAGCATGGAGGGGACTAGGGAAACTTGGTCCAGTATGCTGCACTTTGCCAGTATGAGTACTGTAGCCCTAGTGTACTCATTATGCACATCCATTCAGCCCAGTAAACTGCAGTGCCAGAATATGACAAGCCAAATTCATCATTAGGACCACATAAAAAATACCAGCAACCCACCCAGCCATACAACACGACACACTCAAAGGTCCTCATCAATCCCTCGCTTATGCAGTAAAATCTCCAGGATTTTGCACAGACTTAACTGATAGTGCCAGATAGTTGTATTGTCAGTGATTCTAATAGATGCTCTGAGTGTGCATGTTCTATTTGCTCATTAAAGCCTTTTAGGTACATCCTCCAATATGCCAGATATCGGAGGAGCTTTGAATGCAGTAAAATGAACCTTGTCCTTCAGGACACTATCAGTGACAGGTGGAGTAACAAAACATATAGCATATATAACAAGAAGATATTATTCTTTTATGGACACCCTAAAACTCCCTATAAAAATGGAAGCTGCCATGTTACTCAACTATGGAGCCAACATGAAAAGGTTCATTTGTAAAAAGCTGCTTTAGACAAAATACAGTCCCTGCTTTTATTTTAAGCATAAATTGACACTTATGTAGTCAACTACAATTAACTACATAAAGAGTCTAGAAAAAGTTTATTTTTTATGTGTAACTCAAATTGCACAGTTAAACCTAAAATCTACTCTTGGAAAAGTTTGCAATAAATGTTTGTTCTGTTATATTTTGCCATACACTATTAAATCAATTGAGTTTGCAACCTCTTGTCTCCTGGTATTTCTGTTTAGAAAACAGCATTCACAGTGTGTGACAACTAGGAGTATCTCTGCTTTGAGGCAGATCTGATGTTACTATTGATGCACTCAACAATCTGATTCACTAGAGCTTCATAAGTAGCCAATATAGTTCAACTGACCAATCACACACAAATCAGTCCAATGTAGTATGATTTGATGTAGCCGAATAAGACACAGTTTAATGTGAGCTGAGGGATGTTCCTTTTCACACATACTTTCAAGACACAAAGTGTGAAACTCATCCCTACTGTTTACAACAGTATAATAAACACAGAGACCATGGGAGAGAGAAGGCGGGTGCAAAGTTTGCCAGCGTGGTTGTGACGAGAAGGAGTGGAAGACAAGAGGCTAAGAACAAATGATGTGATTTTCGTCATACAACTGTGACAATGAATCTATTTCAGTACTAACCACGCTGGGTTCTTTACTCAATAAACCTATGGAGAAACATTTTAAACAAAAAAATTATTACCGCACTTATTGGTTGAAGTTCACTGGATGCAAATATTTGTGTCATTGTTAAAATAACTGCGACAAGACCAGAACTGTATGTAACTGACATGCCATGCAAGCAAACAATTCTGCTCCAACACAAGAATGATAACAGAGAAGTCTTACAATAGTTCCTAACTCTCGAACATATATTATATCATTCATCAGACTGGATAAGATGTTGTTGATACAAACATTTAAACACACAGCATCCATCCTCCAACAATCTTATGGCTACACTCATGCTCTTGGGTCGTACGGGTGTGTTACTTAATGAAGTCACAAACAGTGAGCATAAAGTCACAGCGCACGACAGCTAATGATACATATATCATATATTATAGTCACATTTGAATTCTGGTTTTAAAACGTACATTGGTTGAGATGAATAGAAGCTGTAAAAAACATAAAGTTTTCTTTATGCAAAGGATACATATGTGAATGACTCCATGTTTTTCCTAGTTGTAGAGAAGATTGACACACTTGAAGGGGATTGAAGCAACTTTAGTAAAATTGCATCTGAGTTTCGAAGGATTAAAGCGATGACACTCATCTGTTATATCCAATTCGGCACACAGTGTTCACCCAACTGACTTTTGTCTTCTTCTATGTGATATAGTCCCAGGAATTATTCCACTAATATCCAGATTTATCAGCAATTTCTGAGAAAGGAAAACTTGTATTTCTTCTGCTCATTAACATTAGGTCACAGGAAGTACTTATTCTCCTCAATTACAACTTAAACCAACATACAGGTGTAACCAGCTGGCTGTGGCAGCCTACTTTACTTAATGTAGACCTGTTAATGTGTCTGACTCACTTTTCCCTTAAAAACCAACCCCTTCAGATTTTTTTTTCAAGCCCAACTAATGTCTGACTACATTGTTTGCATTTTGTTGCCACTAATTCAGCAGCTCCAGCATCACTTGGCATCATGGGGGAGATGTTCTCCTCATAATATAGCAAATAGGCTTTTCGTTACCTAAGGGCTAATTGTGTCTCATTAGATATTTTACTGATCTTTTCCTGTCAGAGTTGCTCAGAAAGGCAAAGCCCTCCTAATCTCCTTATATATGAACAGAGATTACAGCAGTTTGCATTGAAAGGTATCTGGAAACATTTTTGTAATTAAGATAAAGAGATGAGAAAGAGGGAGCCTTAATGAGACACAAAACAGGATGCAATTCTTGCATGCACTGTTATCAGTTTGTCAGTTAAACCATAGTATGTGATTGTACTTTGAAACAAACATTTTACTGACTTACTTTCATCTGGATTTAGGTATTTGTTCCTGTCTTCCTGCTTTTTAACCAACTAACTAAACAACATGACTATGACTTTATTTAAGACTAAGAGTTCATAACCCTTTGATGTAATTCATTTTCATGATGGTTCTTTTTCATGTGGCTCATATCTTGTTATTACCACTTTCTGCTTCCCCTTCTCTTGACTGTGGCTGCGGCAGTGAAACAAGCCTTCCTTGTTTCCACCGTGACCAATGAGGCCGTGACGTACTTGCCTTCTCTGATGAACCATGGCGGCTTATCCATACCCAACATGTCTGCCAAGGGATGATTTCTGTATATGGAACAATGTGTAACCTATTGAACACAGGCACAAATCTTTTGCTAAGATGGGCCTTGCTACAGATTATATTTGCCACGTGCTTTGTGACCCTGCTTTATAGATTATGGATAACTTTGGCTTTAGTTGATCAGTTTAGCAGCAAATGAGGATGATCTCACTCATGAACCTGCGAGCATGCAGAACGTCATATTTCAGAAGTGCTTTGCTTTTTTTTTTTTTTTGCAACGCATGTAAAACCTCCATGTGTTTTTGAGTTGATATATTTTCCCAGGCTTTGTTTGAAAATAGAGAATGAATTGAATCAGTACTTATTCAGATTACTGAACTTTTTATGTATTATTTCTCAAGAGACAGGCAGGAAAAAATTAAGTCAGTTTACTTAACAGGCATGCCTCAGTAGATTTATGCCCACTGCCAGATAAAACCAAGGTGTATAATTGGGGTTAAAGGAGGACACAGATAAACAAACTCTTGACCTCTTTCATCAAACAGACAGCTCAGAGGAAGTGAGTGTAATGATGTAGATGCAGCTCCAGGTCTGTACTGCACTACATTTTAAATTAAAAAAAAAAAACAGTATTTTGTGATCAGGATTGGAGGACGACAAATTTACCTTCCAGCGTAGTGCCTAATAGATGTGTGTGTGGGTAATTTCCTCTTGATTGTCGGTGACAGCCTGCCGGCCAGTTCCCTATGATTGTAAATGGTGACAGGATGCATAAGGGATGATGAGATCAGATAAATATGATTGTGCAAGCTTGTTTACTATTTCCGTGCATGCAGAGGCAACTGGAAATCAGATCTGGAGCAAATTGGGAGCTGGTGAAGGGCTCGGGATGACTGCAGTCTGATCAAACCCTCTGAAGTAGCATTTTGATGGAAACAAAAACCAAAACAAAATGTAAATAGATGTCTTGGCTGGTAAAGCTTTTGAACACATGGATACTGAGGGGTTTTTTTGTTTAGTTTATTATTAGGCCAGTCTCACACTCAATTTTACTGACAACTTTAAATTTATAGTTTTGATGTCAGGGATATGCGTTAAACATTTTTAAAAAGCGTTTTCTTTAAAACTGAGTAATTTTTGTGTTTAGCTCTACTTCATGTTGGTGTTTTTGTGTTTCATTTTACACTGGAAAAATGGTTAGACAATTAGGAAAAAGTTTGAAATTTGTCCTGCATAACACTGTGGACTCAGGCTAGTGGAGAGACTTTGGCAACCAAGGAGTCTTACTGCTTCGTCTTCTAGTGCAGTTTGATTTTCTGACATTTGGGTAAAGAGTCTAGCTCATTGGTGTCTTCTGGACAAAACAACTTAATTTTATTGTATATTTCTAATAGCCTATTTAGTAAAAAAAAAATTATTACAATTAACTTATTAATACCTTTATTGGAATTAATTTTAGTAACAGCATATTTAAAATTATGCATCTGTTCACTAAAAATTAAAAATTCAGATTCAAACATAAACTCTCATATAGTTTGTCATTTATGTCACCATGTACTCATTTGTTGAGACCAATTCATTTGGATTAAAGTTACATGCATTAAGAAAGTAAATTCCCAGAGATAGATTGATGTCAGAGAGATTCTTCCATAAAGTCTCCTGTTTACATTTCTGTATATGTTTACACACACACAGGCACATGCAAACATATATGCATCAACACGTTTGCACACATCCACACAATGTCAAACAATCTAATTAGCCACCATCTTGTCAATTGGGGTAATTACCCAAAAGACCATTAAGTCTTTTCTCCCTGTCACAGCTGTAATTATGGCAAACCAACAATGATGTGCAATTACTGCTCGCTGTCGTTGTTTTAGTGCGACGTGAAGGCAGTAAAGATGACACAAGGATTGCTAAGAGGACTGAAAACACTTTGTACAATATTAGCAAGGACATCATCACACAATGAAACAAGCTGAGTCAGAATGACCAGGAACACCAGAGTATCCTTAAAGGGACCTGTGGGCTCTTCATAGACATATCTCATAATCAATGACAGAATATCAAGTGATCCATCTTCTCTGGCCTGTAAACGCTTGACATTTTCCCTTTATGAAAAGCTGTGAGATGAAAAGCGGGGTTTTAACGATGACATGAGATGATCAATGACTCAATTGTGCTCGGCTGGAGAGTGCTTTAATAACGTCGGGCATTGTCCCATTCCACAGCGATTTCTCCATATTTACAGGATAATATCCCCATTGGAATTCAGGTCTCTATAGCCACTGCTGAATGTGTGCCTCCTCTTTTGTGCCGGGTAAATAGGGAGAAAAAAGTTGCGTAATGCTTGGGGAGTGAAAGTGAGAAAGAGCGAGGCAGTAACAGGGAGAGATATAGCTTTTTCTTTATTACTGTAACACTGGGGGATGAAGGAAGATGTGGAGATATGTTTGGTTTATTTGAGCACAATGGAAAAAATGCTCTTTGTTTAACTGAGGATAGCATGGAATAGCAGGAGCCTTTGAGACTGCCATCAGTGTGCCTGCAGAGCCACAAGAGATGCGATTCACCATTGTTACAGCAAAACAGTGTTCAGATAAAAGCTTGTGAATGCAGGTTGCAGAACAGAGCTATAGCAGTTGCGGATTACACCACTTCTGTTCACAAAGGGAAGAAAGAAAATGACTCCAATTATAATTACTCCTGTTTTAGATTAAGATGAAAAATGAATGTTGCGAACTAGCTCTGAAGCTGAAATGAGGCGTACATGATTCAGTGTTTAATAGCTGGTTATCAAAGCATCACAGGCACTGGAGGGGTAGGAGTGTTGTGCTAAGGGCTAAATTCTTAAATAGTGTCAGTGAGAGCATAACTGCGGACCAGTTGATTGTGGATGGGTGGATGAAAGCGAAGCTGAGAGTTCAAAACAGCAGCATTGGCACATTTTACACCTGGCTTAACAGTCAGCGTGACGCTGAACCTGAGAGCGTGGAGGAGAACTCAGGATAGCTGAAGAGGAGAAGCTGTCTGGTGTTCACAGCTTAACACTTTCAATGTGCAGAAATTGCATTGAAATGGTCCTAATTTATTTCGACAGCCATGTTGACAGGAATGTGTTAGGTTTGAATTTTACAGAGAAGAACCTCATGTGTTTTCACAAACAGATGGCCTGAATGCAAGGTTTTAATTCTGGAGTTGCAGATGTTCCTCCAGTTTATCTGTAATGGGGAACCAAAACATTGTAGATCTTCATGCAATGGAGGTCTTCTGGCATTTCCTCAACTGTAGTTCACAATGTATGAAGCTCCTGATTGCATTGCACATTTTTGTGGAACATTTTAAAAAAAAAAAAAAAAAAAAAAAAAAAAAAAAAAAAAAAAAGACAAAGCTTCAATATAAATGTTTCTTGGCTGCTATGTACCTGGCAGTACAGCAAGATGCAGTCATAAACATGCTTAAAGTGGCTCTTCTTCCTTTGTGGTTTTATTGAACATTTGATCCTACTTGATGAACACTGCCCGTCCATCTCCATCTAGTCTGACTGAGCTTGAGATAATTTACAAAATCACTTTTCCACCTTAAAAGTTCTTAATAGAATCAAACTTAAGTGAAGTCAGTAGTAATCCATTAATCAGAAAGGTTTTATCAAATTTGTTTTAGGTTGTTTTTGTTAATAAAATATACAACCTACTAGAAATGAGTGTTAAAGGTGTTTTCTGTTGCTTTCTCTGCCTCAGGCATGCAACATTTAATGTTAGAAGTAACAGTGACGTCCCAGAACAGTGTCATCCTGCCAAATATAAACTACTGGAGGTTGCTTTCATAATTATGACTGCTGGAAGGATATTTTAGTGAAAAGTGCCTCTGAATGCAAAAGCTCATATGAGGTTTCACCAACACTCCGGGACCTGAAATGACTTATGTTTACAAGTGACAAAGCCCTCTAACGACTGTAGTAAGTGCCGCCACATAGCCTCAAAGCTCATGTGAAACAGAGTCGGATGGGGAAGATGAGCACATCTCACTATATTGCCTTCAGCTCTAAAAACATCTGGAGCTCACAGCCCAAATCCCCTCTTCTTTAACCTTTTAGCACGTCTTTGCTTCCGTCTATCCCTCAATCATCTGCTCTCTGTACAGAGGGCAAAGGGCTCTCATCAAACCCGAATGCTTGATTCCCCTTCTTTTCTGTCTCCTCAGCAGGGGAGTTGTGAATGAATATTTTCATAGTTAATTTGCACTGCATTTCACTCCTCAGCCTGGTGGAGACTCAGGTGTGCCTGAGTATTAATAGCTTCTCTCGTTGGTGACGTCAGCTGAATTCACACATGTGCCTCTTAACAATCGGGTAGTGCTTCATGTTCGTTAGAAACATTTTTCTCACTGGTTATTTAGTTAGCTTTGTAAAGCACATGCCACTTTAAAAAAGGTGGAAAAACCTTTTTCTTCCTTTCTGCAACTCTAATTCTCAGTCATATTTGTCATGTCTTTTTATCCTCTTCTGTTCTTTCAGTTTAAAGTGATGTTTCTCCCTCTTGTTTGTTTCTAAATTGTTCTCTGGTTCCCTGTTTCACAATTTTAATTGTTCATGTCTGCAATGTAGATGTCAAACACTTTTTCATTCTCTCTTTCATTCTGTGTTGTCCATGTGACTCCATCTTTGTCCCTGTGTTCATTGAAAAGGCTGCCTGAAAGCTTTATGGGGTCCTCATTGCTAAATGCCAGTCTGTCTCTACCAGGCGCTCGCCTAATGCTGGTCTCCTTGGTGATAAGACCAGCAATCAGGCCGTTCTGTGCCAGACACTGAGTGGTTTGTGATGGAGAGTGCGTGTTTGTGTGTCTACGCATGTTTGTATCAACGAAAAGTAGATTTGAGTCTGGTTGTCCTTTGTGCCCTGTTTGGGTGAAGATCCATACTGTATAGCATATAACAAAGAAAAACTGGGACAGTACGAGGGAGCTCGCACTCATTATCATCTGAATGCATTTTGTTTCTTGTAAACAAGCCTCTGCCAAACAAGGGAGCCCCCTGTTCGTCCTGCCAGAGCTGGGCCAGGCCTCAACGTGGTGCGGTTCTTTACTGGCACAGTTTACCAGGAGTTTAGCTCCACAGACACTTCAACTGGCCTCATCTCCACTCGGTCCATCTGTACTGGCATCTCAGCAGCCGTCGAGAAATCACGCTGCTGAAATAAGATGGGAGGATGCCATTCAGAAACACTTAACTGCTAATTGAGGTCCTATATTGGATTTTGACACATATAGAGCAGAATGTTGATGGGTTGATGGTATAAGTTCCTTATTTATATGGATTTTGATAGAAGTAATGTTTATTTAAATAAAGTTATTTACACAGCATGTAAATAAAACATCACAAAGTGCTTCAAGAAGAGAGAATAAACATGAAAATTATGTAAAACACAACGAGCAAAATTATTTATAATAATTAAAACTAGTGTTATGTAAAAGAAACTATTTAGGAAAGGCATGTGTAGATAAAATACCTTCAGACATTTTTTAAATATGTTCAAACTTTCAAGACAAAGTAAAACAAGAAAAGATCATGACACAGATGACATGCAAAACTGTAATGGAAGCCCAGGTCGCTTTAAAAGTGACCTTCAAATCTTTGTTGGGTCAGGTGTCTCTCATCTTTCCTTTGACTATAGAAGATTCTCTATGCGGTTTGTGTCAGGCCAGTATGCTGGCCGATCAAGCACAGTAACACCATGATCATTGAACCAGCTTTTGGTACCTTTGGTTCTCAGTAATCATAAATGTATTTAAGATAAATTTCTCATTTAAAATTTTAACTAAAACTAATAAGTATTTGCGGTCCTTTTTGACATAATTGCATAGAGCTGAAGGAATGCGCTATCTAGAATCCTTGTACTTTTGTACCCTTCACTGACAGGATGTTAGACCAGCTTCCTCATCTAGTTGGCGTGAGACCAAGCATGGTAACTTTTCTGTACCTTGGCCACGTCAAATCAGATGTCCATCATGTCTCTGAATGCACACAGTAAAACAGTGTGGACCCTGAACAGGTGGAGGTAGTCTGAAGCTCAGCATTAGTCGCCTGTCATGAATGTTGCTCAGACAGCAGGGTTTATGATTTCCTTCAATGTCAGCCATATTTCAGGTCTTTAAACCAAAGAACATAGACAGTTTGATGAATATCGTCTTTCAAATGGTATTCACTGACTTTAGGTTATTATAGCAAGCATTTTATTTTCAAATATCGTTTTCACTTCATTTAATTATTAAAAAAACAGAACTGATTCATGTATTAACCATGTGTGTCCGGTTTGAATTTCCCAATCACTTCTTGGGATGATTCAGCAGTTGAAAACTAGAAGACGTTTTCTTAAATCCACACATGCTTGGAGGAGACCCAACATGCAGGAGGCCATTGCCAAAGCTGGTGTGTCTAACTGGTTAGGCCATCGATTGAATGGCATAGTCTTATATTTCAATATGCAGGTGAGGTGAGCCCTGTGGCCTGAACTATTGGATCTCACCGGGACCAATTTAAAGGCCTGAGTAGCGAAAGGTCTTTGCAGCCTGACCTCTTGCTTTAACACAAAGCAAAGGTGCTGTGAAGATGCAAAGATTAAGTGTGTGCTGCAGATATTCATGTGTGTGTGTGTGTGTGTATGTTTTATATGCAATCTTTCCTATCCATGTATATATTTTGCTGTGAAGTGCTTGTGCCAGCAAATCTAAGGCGCTCTGTGTTGCATCTGTGAGCAATTGAATGCTGCTTACACATGCTTACTATGCATTGTTGTGTCATTGAGCATATTCCTGACAGATTCATCTACAAAAATGGAGGAGTCCGTGGTTTATGCTTTTGTAGAAATCTAATGTATGGACTGAAGTCTAAACCAAGGTGGAGGGCAGCTGAATGGGAGATCCTATAAGTCAGTTTTTTTTTTATCCTGAATGAAATGGTTATCTACAACAAGAGAAACATGTACAGCATCTTTTCTTAGAGGATCAGAATGAAAACTGAGTTCCCCAGTTGTCTCTGCTATTTCAGGAAGTATTCACATCCTCTGTTTTTGTCTTCATTGGATTGTTTTTCACTTCAGGAATTAAATCGCTTTCCCTGTTAACACAGATTGTGTGAGAACTGAAAAAACAATATTTCTTCCCCTACTTCACTCTGCTATGATAAAAGCATATGTGAATCCACAACGTTGGCTCTGAGAGTCTTGTGCTCCAGTGCCAGACTGGGCCACATCGACGGCTCCTATTTCCTTCACACTTATTGCAATTAAAACATGACTTGTTGATTAAAGGACAGCAATCTGCTCTGTAAAATGTTCAGTGAATGAGAGAGTAAATGTGCGTGTGTGTGTGTGTTCTTTTTTAAATGTCTTTTCATCTTGTGTGAGGATTATCTTCTGTTTCCTGTTCTGCTGTATGCACATGTGTGCTTCATGGGTCTGTGTTATCAGGGTTTATTGGACGTCTGTACCGAGGGGTTTCGGTTCACACAGTGGGTTAATTGACCTCTGGAGATGCTTTCTGCTCTTCTAATGAATGTTTGGATTAAGTCTTTCTTCTACGTTTGTGTTAGATGTAAGATTTATATAGTCTTTGAATTTTTAGACGCCTCATTATTTTTCAAAATGAACCATTTGAACACACCACCACACCACCTCTTTAGTAAATGTTTTTTTCTTTTTCTGATATGGGAGTGAGGCCCACAATGCAATTTAGGCCATTTATGTTTTAAATGTTGAGGAAATGATGAAGGCTGTCTTTCATCAGCTGATTTTTTGCTTAAAACAACCTGGACCAGTCTTTCAAAAGGCAATCCCCGAATGCACCATAACCACAAAACTGATAAATCGTTGTTATCGTCAGGTTAGAACTGTAGAAAATCAGTAATTGGAAATCAAATCTAAATCTAAGACCTGTGCATCACATTTTTTTCTAAAGTCTTTAACTGCAATAAATTGTTGTAAAGGAAGAAACTCACCGAATCATAATAAGCAACCTAAAATGTCATTAAGCCTAAATTTCATTCTTTTACAAGAGAATGCTTAGTTTTTTTGCAGATGCGTTTTATATGTGAGCTCTATTAAAAGGCCTGATCATCAATGATGAATAGTCATTGTGCTGTAATGTAGGTTAGGGCCCAAGAGGCTTGCAAGCAGTAAAGTAAAACAAACAAATCATTGTCCATAAAGGAAAACATCTTTAACACCTCCTCTACTGCCTCCTGTGTTGTAATGACCTGTATTTCTAATAACATTGTGTGACGAGAAAGATAAAGGATCGGTCTGCTGAAATCACAATGGAGTTTTACTTTATTGTATTTAAATCTGTCTCTGGATCTCTCAAGGACAACAGGCATGTTTATTTAATGCAAAAGAACCATTCACACTCAGAGGCATTCACACCTACAGATTCAAAGAGGCAAACTAATGAAGCTTTTGTTCTACAATAAAAGAAAACCCTGATTAAGACCCAGGAGGGGGAAGAATCAGGTGTGAACACGGTGGGTCATTAAATTATGTGTGAACGGACGCCAAGAATGTCTTTTTTTATTTTTTTGTGGAGCTGTTTGAAAGATAAAAAAGAACAATTCACCTTCAGTGGGACTTGGTTGCTGAATGTTGTCTCCAACATTTCAACTTGCTACCTAGTGATCTTCTCCCGGCTATACAGATAAGCAGTCGAGAGAAGCGTAGGTTTACCTCCGAGAGACGCATGTCTCTGTGCCTGAAGGTGCATTTGTTCAGCGTCCACTGAGCAGTTCTGTTTTCACCTGTTTTGCTTCACCGCTGTAGGTGGGCTTCACTTCTGGGATGAACAAAACATCTCGGATGCAGTATTTCTTAAAATTTCTGGATGAAGCTAGACAGTTTCATCAAATCGTATTCATCAAATTTAAAAATTCTAACATTTTTAGTGCTTCCAAGCCTTGATTCACAAAACAAATAAATGTAAGGCACTATAAGATCTACAAGAAAAAATAGAAGTAGTCATTTTCTTTCAAATGACTACTTCTATCAAAAAACTGGCAACACATTTTTTTTGTATTGTATTGTAATCTTTAGGAAAGAGACAAATTGGAAATTGCATGTCAGACGTTAAAGACGATAGGAAATGGGTAACAGTCAGAAAAAGGCACAACCGTCAAGTGCATTTATTTTTACCTTTGCACCAGTGTACATTTCCATTTTAATCAAATTAAACTGTTAGTTCTGCACACAAATGTGTAATATTATCTGTCTTCCTTTTAAGTCCTGTTTTCAGTGCTCAAGTAAAGCCATTCTGTCATCAGAAATGGATGCAATGTTGAAGGTGCCCTAGAGTGATTTATTTTAATGGTGTTGGCTTACTCTTTCAGAGAGTATAAACAGCAAAGCAAATTCCACATCATTAAGGTACAAACAAATGCAGAGCTGGGAATAACTATGAAAATGGGTTGGAAAACTAGAAATCAAAAAGCACCATGTTTTGTGTTCAGGCACAATACAGAAACAGCATTATGGTGATACAATACGTCCCTCTCCTGAGCTATTGTATCCATTTTTACAGAAAAAGTAATGTTGGTTAAAAGGAAAAAAGCAGATTGTGAAAGGTTCCTTGTGCTGTTCCGCAACATTAATCTACTTTTGTGTTTTTTATTGGATAATTGGTGTTATTCAATGAATTGTATTTGTTGTAAATAAATAATGAGTTTGAGAGATGCGCAAAGCTGCTGTGGCAATTTACATTGTAAAAGTACTCAGCCACAAGTAATTACATCAAACATTAGAAACACCATGTAATTGAAGAAACAAAGTTCTTATACAGGCTCTTCACACAGTATAGTAATAAAAACATGTTAATCTTGCTATGTTCTTGAGGACTTAAAGGAATAATAGTATCCAGATAATATAAATCAATCAGTTCTGGCACTTAGCTGGTCTACAAGATACCATTTGTGAGTTAACACAATGCCAAAGGGGGAAAGACATTTACAATAACTTTAAAGAAAGAAGCTGTTGCATTAATATTAATCTTAGAAGGATTCTAAAGCTACTTCTGAATAATCTGAATGCCATTGTTATATGGTAATGAAGAATATTTTCACATGTGGATAACATTTAGAACTTTTCAGTGAGTAGATGAAATCACATGGCGCTCAGAGAAACTGCAAAAATCCACAAGTTATGTCTTAAAAACTCTGTTAGTGTGTATTAAATATACAAGTTTAGCATAAATAAAAAATAATTTAAAAATAAGGTTGTTTTGATAAAGTTGCCAGGTGAAAGATCTTTATAGGTGTTTGGAAAGCTGATGGGCATGTTTTTGTTGCCACAAAATCTGAACATGTTGCAGTCTTTAAGTCAAACATGAAGTCCTCTCTATAATCAGAACCAGAATAAAACTACACATAAATAAATGCAGGGCAAGCTCAATGACCTGAAACCATGTTCAAAAAGGAGAGCATCTTTTCAGGATCTTCTTTTGAGTTTTTGGTTCATTTGATTATTTATCTGTGTTTGCCTTAGTTATTCTTATTTAGATTTTATCAGCCTTGTTTTGTTTTACTTAGTTCAGTCAGTTAGATTATGTTTATTATTTATTCCTCATGTTTAGTTATTCTATACAGTCAGATTTGTTTTCCTATAGTTCCCCTGTCTGTTTAGTCTCCCTGGCCCTCTTGTGTGATTCTCTCTATATCTCTCTTTTTCTGTCTCTTTCTCTCTGTCTTTATCTCTCTCAGTGTGGCTTCTTCTCTTGCCTGTCACACCTGAAATGTGTTAGTCAATCAGCCCCAGTCTATTGTTCTCTCATTCACTCTCAGTATTTAACCACCTCTCTTTCACTCACTGCTTGGTTGATTCTCCTGTTATTCTTTATGTACCTGGTTCCTGTTTGTACCCTGCTCATGCTCTATGTAATCGCCTTATTTTGTAAGTTTTTATTAATTCATTAATTTTGTTATACCTTCAACTACTATGCAGAGCAAACTAGCTGCCCCAGTTTGCTCTGCATAGGGGTCCTACAATATCTACACGACATACATAGCAAAATCATGTAGCATATTATGAAAGTTAAAACAACAATAACTAAAGCTGCAAGTTCTTGAATCCTGTTGTGTACTTGGGAAATATTTTCTGTTTTCCCATGAAAACTATTTTTATATCGCTATAAATATTGGCATTGTGATTTAAACAGTATGGTGTCGATGTAGGAAATGGAGCTATTTTAATAAAAAGCTTTACAAATCATTACCCAAACGAATACAGATTTCAAGAGGGATTTATCCAAAGTGGAAGAAAAGTATTACAAAAAGTTAATTAGAAAAACTTTTATATGAATGTGATAAAAATATGATTAGACTGGATAACCTTAAAATAAATTTGTTTGGTGTATAACCTTGGTTGCTGTTGGCCAAAGGGCGACAAAACAGAAAAGATAAGAAACGTAAAGACTTTCTTCAAATGATATTTAACTAAGTCCAAAGTAATTTGATTTCAGGATCTTCACACTGGCAAAAATGGGAGGACTTTTGAATTTTGGAAAAGCCAAGATGACTATAAGTGGACACTAAAATTACATAAATTGGCTGTCTTTACATCTGTTCTACCCAAAGAGGAATTAAAAACCAAGAAATGTATTTAAACAAAACACTTGTTGGCAAAGGTAGTTGAATTAAAATCAACATCCTGATTGTAATCCATCTAAATGATGTGAAAAATAAAATTTAAAATGAAATAATTTCTGTCATCACGTATCCTTAGTGTGGTTAATGTTTTGTTTTATATCTAATACCCAATTTGTGGCCTGTATCATCACTGCTACTTCAGTTTAAATGACCTTTTCTGCCACTCAATGAGAAATAAGAACTCCAAAAAATTTGGTAATTTTTAGACACTGTGGAATAATTGCTTTCACCATGATTTTTTTTTACTTTTCACAACTTTTGGTCTGTGCATGTGCTGTGGATTTTAAAATTGACTGTTTAGTCATCCACACAAAATGTTGAAGTGTGAACCAGGCTGATTGACAGCAGCACAGGAAAGCTGGGACAAACCCACGTGGACCAGCGTACCCTGTCGCTGAGGCAGTGGTATGCGACACAATTTTTCGTACACCATGGCCAATTAAATTAAAAATGCAAATTTCTATGCTGCTAACATCTGGGCCAATAACTACACAAAATGGGCCACTTGCTTAAGGCATGCACTAATCAGTTTTGAACTGTAATTTTTTCCTCTATTTTAATACTGCTTAGTTTATCAGCATAATTGCCTTGAAGCACTCCAGGGAAAACTCCTGGTAGTCCTGATGGCCTTTCTGGCCTTCCAGAGGTGTAAAAAAAAAAAAAAAAACACCCAATCCATTTTATGTAAATTGGGAAAAAAAATACACAAATTTACTTTAAGCACAAGAACTGAGATACAGTTTTATTCAGATGACTGATCGAAGAGGAAAATACAGATACATTTTAGAGCAACGTACATTGACTTCAATCAAAGTGTCAGTGGTGCAGCCAACTAGAACTTCATGATCTGTAACCGTCAGTGAACTCTGCCTCTAATAAAATAACAGACATATATATTTTTAGGCTTACTTTCTGTTGGGTTAATATTATGGGTGTAACAAGATTTTAAGCCATGCAATATTGAAATGTGAAGTGAGCGCTGTCTAGTGAAGCACCAGCAAGTTGCTGTTTCAGCATGTCTGTTGAAATGCGTGCGAGCCCTTTTCATAAACCTTGGATGTGAAAATAAGTGCATTAAACTCGACAGCCAGTGTCTACATGCAAGTCTCCTGTTACTTTATCTTGTATAAAGTCGGCCTTCTATCACCTGAAGAACATCTCCAGGATTAGAGGACTTATGTCTCAGTGACATCTAAGAAACTCATCCATGCGTATATCTTTAAACTAAAAGCTGGACCATAGACATTTTTTCTAAGCGTATTTGTGAGTCTGCCTCTTTATTATTAAATTGAATAGAATTTTGGATTTTTGTATAACTTTTCTTCAGGTTTACTTAGAAAGTGAGCTATTATTGTTACAGGTTAGTTTTCTAAACTACAGAAAAATAACTGTTAGGGAAGCTCAAAAATGAAAAGTCGGACTGATATCCGATAGTAACACCGGTGTTATGCCAGATTTACCAATATTTTATTTTATTATTTTTTTTATCCGATTACTCGATTAATCGTAAGAATAATCGATAGATTACTCGATTACTAAAATATTTGTTTACAACAGCCCTACTATCTTGTAATTAGTCTAGATTGCATTAGATCATATCAAAAATCAATGATACTTCACTGAAGATGATCTGTAAAATGCTTTAAACAAGCATAGAATTGTTCCTATTTATAAGTGCATAGCTGTCCTGTGTGTCTCTGTGTTGCCTTTTGATGGATTGGCAACCTATCCCAGGTGCACCTAGGATAGGTTGCCTTCTGCTCAATGATATTCCTTTGTTATTCCTTTGCTAAACAATTTATTCTAATGTACACTTCTCAAACACAAAAAGCTTTATTTTAGCAAAGGTGTAGGTATCTGCTTCTGCGTGAACTACAACAAAAAAAAAAAGCCAAACACTGTTTAAGCAGTGGAAGAAGTTAGAAGGTATTGCTCTCACACTTTTTCACGACCATTCAGACTGGGCGCATTATGTAAGCGAGTCCTGTGAAGTCCACTTGCAATGCCACATTTGATGTGACCAGCATACCAAGTCACAAACGCCTTCAAAGAAAGAAAGCAACTTAAACCTTTGAAAATTAGCGTTGAGGTAAGCAACAAAGCATGGAGGATGCTCAGGTTAATAATCACAAATGAAAGTTTCATTCTGAGTAATAGAATGCAAGTGAAGAGATAGAAGCAGAAAACCTCATGTTTCTGTGGCCATTTTATACATTTACTTTTTACCCTCATGAGGGGTTGAGGGGGACCACTGCTGGGGGTGGCAATGTCTCCATGGAAACTGACATTCTCTTGAAGGTTCTTGGCAACCATTGCCAATTGTTAAACTCGCAAGGGTTTGAAATTCTCAGAAAAGTGGCCAAGTGGTTGTAATAAAATCCTGTCTATTTGAGGTGGACTCAAGCAGAGAATAATCACACTGAGTTTAATGACTTTCTGACAGAAGAAAGACTGTATAATCTGTTGCTGACATAATCCAACCATTTAGTGCTTTTTTTTCCTTCTTATTTTGCTTGCATTTATGGTCAGTTATAAGTAGTAAAGAACAAGAGACTCTTTTTTTTTCAATACAAACCGAAAATGTTCTCTATTACTATTACTTGCATCCAAAATTGGAATAATTCAGAGCAGAAATACTTTTATAGTGTATGTGACCGGTAAAACAAGTTAAAACAACATCTTAGGCCACATTTTCTTCCCACAGCTGCTTAAGAACCAATGAAATGTTTGCGCCATTGTGTGCAAAACACTTTCACCTCATGTGACAGGTAGCATGAAGACCTGCCCTTGTGAGCAATGGCAGCTGAGAAGGATCAGACTAGCAAAGTGTCAGCTTCACACCTTAGTCTGCAACACCAGCCCAAGCACAAAATAGAGATTAACACTGTGTGCTTGTTTCCATTTCACTCCTTTTTTAGTTCATCTTGTCACACATGCATTAAGTGCAAATGGAGGCTTTTTTTTTTTTTTGAATAATTTCAGTATTATATATTTTCCAATTTTGGCAACATATATGCAGTGCGTTTACTTCACATTGCAATTACAAACTTCAATGTATGACGTTCAAATTTATGTGACAGACCTACACAGAGCCTAATCCTGGAAGGGGTAGAAGGGAAAGGACTTTTTTTTTTTCAAAACAAATACAAATCTGAAAAATAATTAATTCATGTTCAGCTCACTTTAGTATACTTTGCAGAAGCACTTTTTCTGTAATAAAACATATTTAGAATATGTCTGCCATCTTTGGATGTCTACAGCTCGTTCTTCTTTCTTTTTGTGGGAGATTTGACTGTCTAAATACCTACAGTATGTTGACATTCAATTCAATGTGAGGATGTTGGTTAGAAATACAAAGCTCTTTTTAGTATGCCACAGAAGCTGCTGTTGTTACCAGGCCTCCTGTTCCCTGGGTGGCCAGTCTCTGTTCGGTCTGAAAATCAAAGGTTTTGCTCCTGTTTTCAAGGATCGCTAAATGGAGCCACAGTGACGGACAATGAAGCAGTGTTTTGCAAAAAGAGGATGTATTTTCAAAGTTTTGAGAATCAAAATCTTTCTTTACTTGTTCTCTCTTCATGTTCCTTCTCTAAGAATGTACATTTTAAACAATACTATTTTGAGATTCCTGTTCCTGTTGAAAGACTTTTATAACCGATTATAACTTTGCAAAGCGGGTTCCGTTGAAGCACCTCAAACATTTACTGCCACTTATGAAAATTTCACTGATAAATTCTGCACTGGACCTTCCCACTATGCAGGACCACTAATCAGTTAGCAGATAGAGCAGGTTTATGTTTGCACATGTAAAACCCAGACAGACAACAGCTCTGTCATTTAAAAGAAGCAAGCCAGTTTTAACCTTCCAACTAAAACTGAGGCCATGGTAAACTGGAAATCTTCTATTGGGGAAAACAACTTAGCTTTGCTGGAAGGCACAACTTAGTATTGGGGATACCTTTTGGTGCCAAATTCTTTTGCATTTGCATATTTTTTATGCTCCAAAGGGAAGATGAAAACATCACTAAAATATTTTCAATTCAAAAGAGAATTAGCACATTTCTATGCATTTGCCATGCACCATTTTTCTTTAGCTACTGCGACCTCGCGTCAGAGCATCTGTAACGTTTTAAAACTCTTTCAGACAGAACTTAGATCTGTTGTATGCCTCTTCCATGTGTGTGCATTCAGCTTTGAATAGATGCGAGACAGGTTGATCGCTGGCAACTGCCTGACGACAGCAGTAAAAGTTGATATTGGCGGCTTGTCACATGCAAGTCAGTGCAGTCACATTCAGCTGCCATCTGTTTTTATTTTGCCTAGCAGACATAGAACAAAAAAAATGTTAATTTGGGCACACGTGCAGTTTAAGGTGGCGGAGAACCTTATGATGTAAAGTTTGATACTGCTTTTTCCTTCAACTGTTAGATAGCGAACACGTGACACATTTTTTTTATCACATGTAGTTAATTACTTTTTTTTTTTTTTGGTTTTACATGCAACCATGCACAATAATTACTTTATGCCCCCTGCTAGGGAAGAGTTTAATTAACCATCCTCTTTCAGGGCAGATAATTAGTCAATAGCACACATGTGCACAAACACACTCTCATTATCACTTATGCAATAAGTCAATATGTAACTCTAAGAATAGAATATACTTAGTCTTACTGTAGGAAAAACAAATTGTATGTTTTTAGCATCACAGCTCAATAGAAAATTGAGATAAGCTGCAAATGAGGTGCAAATTGAAAATGTTGTGGATTTACAGCCAAGATCTTTCATTGAGGTTATATATACTTAGTTATATTTATAATATACACATTAGCTTTTATTTTCCTCAACTATCTTCAAAGTTTTCCCAGCAGGTTTACCAAAAATATTTATTCGTTAAAGGCCAGAATAATAAGGACTTATTTAAACTTTCTTCACATTTAGACATTTGTACACATTTTATTAGTTTTCGGTGGAATTTTCTTTAAAACTGTGTGACTCGGGTTAAAAATTTTGGGTATCCTTCCACAATCTTTATTCTCAATAGCTTGCTGGAATTTTGGCCCATTCTTCCTGTCAAACTTTGAATACTGGAGTCATTTTTGTAAGCTGACTTGACTTTTTGAGCTCTCCCCAATTCTTTGAGACAAAGATTAAGGCTATTCCAAAACATGGACTAATTCTCTTTGTAACTAGGATGCAGGATGCATATGGGTCGTAGTCCATTTGGAAGAAAAGTTTGTGCCCAACTTTTAGCGTCCTGGCTGATCTCTTGAGATGTTGCTTAAGAACTTTCACAAAATATTTTTCCCAATGATGCCCTCTAATATGTGAATTGCCCCTAACCCTCCTGCAGCAAAACCACCCACACAATATGATGCTGCTCCAACTGTACTTCACAGACTGAATGGTGTTGTCAGACTTGCAAGATGCCCCCCTTTTTCTCTAAATGTGGTGGTTGTTATGTCAAAACGATTCAGTTTTAGTTTCATCAGACCGCTGGACAGATCATAATTATTGAGTGCATTTGCAAACTGTAATGTAGATTTGAGTAACATATGTTTTTTCACTGGGATGTCTTTCAGTCTGTCATTGCAGGACCTCTTTACACTTAACTGTCCTCAGATGGCATCTTAAAAAAATCTTGAGTTTTTTTTTTTTTTTTAATTTTAGATATTTGGTTTGGACCAAATTACATTATCTCAGGATCACAGAACGTAGAATGCGTCTCCTTCCTGCACACGATATCTGGATATTTCCATGGTTTTATTGTTGCATAGACTTGAACAGAAGAATGTGGCACCTCAAGACATTCACAAATGGTAGCCAAGAATAAATCTGCCATCTGGACAGTTCTTTTCCTGATGTATTGGTTGACTTCCTTTTATTTTTATGATCTCACTCTGTGTTTGAGTTGTTGCCTTAAAATATATCCAAAGATGTTCCTGCTTTAACTCAGATTTTGTGAAATAGAAGCTCACAAAGCTATTAAGTCATCATCTGGTCTTTCCAATGTAGTTATTAGATAATTGTGTATGTTAATTTCTGAATTTGAAGACGGTAATAAAAAAAAAAATCTAAAATCTTTTTAATTAGGAAAAATAAATTATTTTGGTAATCATAAATTGACAGAAAACTTGAAAAGTGTAGGCTGATTTATACTTATGTAGTGAGTTGCTTTGCATGCAATGTGAGTAAATATATTAACAGTAATTTAATGGATTTTTTATTATTATTATTTACAGGTTCGCGGTTTGATCTGCACACAGGAAAAGGTAAAACATTCTAATCTATGATTTGGGTTCTGGTTTTTTTCTCCACCTTACCAAATTGTACTTTTGCCATTTTGGTCATTAAAGTAGGGTGGACTAAGGTGAAAAGATGTCCTTAAAGGGACATTTCATATAAATTTGACAGTTTGTGCTCTCCTTCAGAGAGACAACTGATCGTGTGAAGTAATTTTCTAATCTAATTAACTAATCAAAGCCAGATACTGGGGGAGGGGGAGATAAGACTCCAACACTATAAATAATAAATATCAATCGGAGGTCACTTAGGAATATTATAGATTGATCTGCATCCTAATGTTTCATACTCCTTGAGTCAACTGACCCAAATGGGGATCAGAGTCACAACCACTGAAAACAAAGTATTAAATATTCATAACATAATACACAGTTAATTTAAGTAAGTCAAATCAAATTTTATTTGTATAGCACATTTCAGCAACAAGGCATTTCAAAGTGCTTTACATCATAAAAACACAAAAACACAAAGTCATGCAACATAGAATCAACAATCAAAACATTACATTAAGTCCAGTGCCATCGTTAAATTCTTAATTGATTGTTTCAAAAGCAACTCCAACCAGGTGGGCTTTTAGTCGAGATTTGAAGGCACTCAGTGTTTCAGCAGTAACATTATAAAAATGAAAAGCTTAGCATTTAAGACTATTTCCTCTTTTTACTCACACAGAAAAATAAACTATGGTAAGCAGCAGTGGTTTAGCATATTTGGACAAAGTGATTTGCTTACAGGTGCAAATTGGAAATAGACTGGGTCGAAATAATAGGAACAGGGTACAACATAGAGGCACACATTAGCTACAGGGTGAATTAACTGTTCTTTTCATGCAATCCCCATCTGTGCTTGGTTTTTCTTTTCTGCTCACAGAAAAGGCTTATATGATTTTCAGGCTTTTGTCAGTATCTGGAGTTATTAAAGGGATTTGTGTGTTTCATTATTTTCACCATATTCTCAATTACACTTTAGTGAATAGTTTGCAAATTAGGCTTTTTTTGCCAGTCTCAGAAAATAGAAATAGCGGACAAGTGTCATGTAGCCATATCTGCTACAATCACACACAAGCTCAATCTGAAACAAAGCTACACACACTCGATAACTTAAATTCTTCACATGCAATTTCAATTGATTTTTTTGGAATAACATGGTTCAAAGTTTCTTAGCAGTGTGTGTAGTCAAACATATGAAACTAATGACTCAACGGATTAATTTCCCTAGGTGATTTCATTGAACATGCAAGTATCGTGGGACGTCGTTATTGTATCTGTCCTGATATTTCTCATGTTGTTTATGGCAGGACTTGTAGCTGTTGTGTGCTTTGCTGTCCAGGCAGCGTTTGATCATTATGGTACTGGTGGGACAACACTTCTTTTAGGTCTATTTCTGGCAGCTGGAGTCTGTAGCGCTACATGTCTGTGGCCTTCCCTGTGTAGATTTAGTCCTGAATAATCCCCTCCATCTGCTGCCCCCTTACTTCTCAGCATCTCTTCATCTTTCGTTCTCTACAGTTTTGTTTCTGGATGAATTTCCGGGATTTTTGAAAGTCCTTCTGTGTTTTTCGTGATTTTAATGCGACGATTCTCTTCGTAAACCATTTACCTTTTCAGTCCCTGCTGTGTTCTCAGTCGGTTCTCCTCTCAATCCTAATCTCGCTGCTTCTTCTCTCCCATGGGTTTTTAATTTTCTCTCTCATTCTCTCTCATTCCTTTTATTTTCCCATCCTTTTTTACATGATCTGTTCCTCATGATTCATTTTGGTGTTTCGATTTCATCCAACTAAATCTCTAGATGTTTCTGCAGTGCTGCCTAATTTATTTTTTTATTTTTTTTATTTATCTATGGGTTTGTTTGTTTTTTTAAAGCTGTTTGTGACGTAAGACAATCCCTCGCTCAGTGGAAATCCATTTCTAATCCAGTTTTCCATAATCAGAGACCACACTGAGTAGTTTGAACATAAATACCATAAAAATGCTCTTTGGATTTTTAAAAAGTTTTCACTTTTTAGTTTTTACAGAATGTATTCCACCAGGGCTAAACCACAGGATTCCCCAGATGTGTAAGGTCTTTGCATAGTATAAGAAGGTAGGGGTGCACCGGTTTACCAGCCTGCCGATTTACCAGCCTGCCGATTTATCAGCGCTGATTTCCTTAATTTTGGATTGGTGATAAGATCAGCTTCACTTTTATGTGAAGCTGATCTTATCCACTGATCTTATCTACCCCTGCAAAGGTCTAAAAATCAGCCTCTGTCCTCTTTTGCTCTCCTGTGAGAGAGGTTTGACTGATAAAGCTGCCCACCAGGTCATGTCTTTTTGTTTGCAATTGGCAATAGTCACCACACCATTGCCAACTCAGTGACTTTTTTGCCATATTTAGTAACATTTCAGAAGAAAATTGCTAAAATCAGAAACGGCAGGCCAGACTTTTTAAAGCTTGGTAATCGGCCAGAAAACTGCAATAGCGCACCCCAAGATGTAGGTAAAACCAGCAGTAGGTTAGAACATTGAATTTAACCTACACTTCTCACCCTGCTCCACACCTGTTTGACCTCCTGACCTCATGCAAGCATAGGGCTCCAAGGAAAACCACAGGAAACTGAAGACCCATATCCCTCCTAAAGCCCAACATGGACGCTGACCAACATAATACTGACCTACTATGCTTGTGCAATACATTACATAAAGAGAAGTACTAAGCTTAAGCCCATCATAGCCCTTGATAGATTAAAAAAAAATACCAGTGAAGTCTACATCTACCTTATTTCTTCTCATCTTTCTCTTAGTGTTTTACTTTCGAGAAATAGTTGTATAAACATAAACATTATGTTTTAATGTTATTATAAGTGGTCTACTAAATTATGTACACAGAACTCCAACTGAACCTGACTGATTATTTTCTTCCAAAAACTAGACAATCAAGTTTCATTTTGACAAAATAAAAAAAAAATGTAATTGAAGTTTTTTAAATTCAGCCCGTGTTGCCCTTAATCACTTTTGCAACACAGAGCTTAATCGTAATACATCAACATCAATTAGCATGTTTTATACCGTAAAATGTATGTTTTTCCAAATCTTTAAAAGATTATATGAGAGCAGGATAAATATTATCTAGTAGCATGCTTGTGCTTTGCATCTGCTCTGCTTCAGTTGTTGTGGCGAATGGATCATGAGAGGTAAAGAAATCCTCATGTCTAGGTCTATACTCCTTCTCGTCAGTCTACTCCCAGACAGTCACTATAAGTGCAGCGGAGCTGCAGAGCTTCACTCGGCACTCATGCAGACAAATGCTTTTGTGTGACACTGATGATCTCCAGATGTAGTGTGCTATATTCAGTGCATGGTACAAGGTTTATTCTTCAAATAAACTGGGTGCAACAACAGGACTGACAGCAGTGACGAGCAAAATACAGACAGGTGAGATATCGCCACGAGTGACAAGATTGTCAGCCGTGTTTGGCAGAACTCTGCACCCGGATACATGTGGATTAACAATGACTGAATGGATTAGTGGGTGTGCGTCTGCGTATTGTGTGTGTGTGTGTGAAAAAATGTTTGAGTCATTCAGAGATGGAATGATAAAGCACAGTGACAAAGAAGGCATGAGCGTATTTTCTCAACATGCACTAATAATGCTTTCAGATGATCATACTTTGGCTTTAATACTGGTGACAAAAGAAATTGTCACAAGCTGCCACTCTTACACACAATATAGCTACTAACACTAAAATGGTATCATATTTGCACTTAAAGCCCTGCTTCTAGAAGTCATACCCTGTTTTTTTCTCGCTTCTCAGGTTAATTGATTTTCTACTTCTGCTTCTCCCCACTCTTGCTCGTTTACTGCCCTCTGGTCTTAGAAGGGACATTTCCTTTTGAAATCTCTGAAATAATATGAACAGTGGTTGTCGGAGAGGGAAATTAATCATATTGGGTGCTCACAACTCTGTAGGGCTTTGGGGTCGGCTTTCTAATTAGCAGTCTCCCTCTTGACACTTTTATTAGGTCACTGGTTTAGTGTTAGAAAATTTGGCATGAAGCGCCATGCAAAGATTCATATTGCTGTACAATTTCTATACATTGTCACACCTTCCAGCATGACAACAACCCTAAACACACAACCAATCAGAGCTGCAATGGGATGACTTATAGCAAAGCTTATTCAAACATTACAATAACTATGTCAAAGTGTAGACCTGGGGATCTTTAGCTAGAGTTATGAAATTATGTTCACGTACACTGAATCCTTCTGGGCTTGAACTTTTGCAAAGAATTGACAAAAACCTAGCCTGGCTATTGCCTTCCTATGCAGGTTTACTTGATTCTCATCTCCCTTCAGCGCTCTAGGATTTCTCCCACTGATTTGTCTGGTTGATGATAAACTGGGCCAATCAACGACAGGAGTTGTGAACAATTGGCATCAATTTTCTCTGCAGTTTTAGATTTGTAGTCTCCCTTCATAGGGTTGTAGTTTGGCAGGAGCATGTAGAGAAATTGAATAAAGCCACTCAGTTTGTGTAGTCCATGCTTCCAAATACTGTGCAACTAAAGTCAGAGCAAGAGGAATGTTTAAGTCATTTAATGGCTGGCAAAGATTTCATGACTCCACTCCTCATGGGGTTGCTTATAGCTCACACAATTTCCTTAATTGTAATCGAGCTTAATCGAACTGCTGCATTACACGTCATGACCAAACATTAGCAATTGAGTAAAATTTTAAACATCAGAGTTCATGCCTCCAGAAAGTAATCAGTTCTCAATAGTTGAGGATCCAGATCCTCTGTACGAAGCACAGTGTTGTTGTTTTTTTTAATCAGACCTCTTTAGATGTGCAAAGCTGGCAGAAACATTCACCTAAATGGCTCACAGGTGTGAATGTGAACATACAAGTATCACGGGACATTGTGATTACAAACAAATAAAACACCGTGAATAATTTTCCTTGCAAAAAACCCCCCAAAAAATCTAATTTGGTGGATGTAACGCAATAAAATGTAAATAATTTACATGAAAACCCTGGAATGAATATTTTCGCATAGCACTATGTGTGTGGAAATGTGATGCTCTTTCAAATTTATTTCTTGCTTAGTTCTTTAAAGCAAAACAAACACTCTCTTGTGTGTGTGCTTGACATGTGTGACAGCAGTGATTGCCAGCTGGGCCATTCATGCTAAAACTGCATGTCTCTCTACTGCTGCAAATTGCTTTGGATTGCTTTTAATAGCTACTTCAACCATTTCCCTGTGAGACCAGTATTAAAATGTACCCTGATGTCATTCTTCTGTTGCTCTCTTATCCACTGCCGTAATGTGCTTTTTGGATTACTGTATTTTAATATTGTGTAATGCTCTAAGAATGTTAGTAATGAATGTAAGGCATGCAATCTGCTTGACTACTCAAAATGGTCTCAATTGAAATGCTGAAAAGGCAGCTCTGGCTAATCAGCTTAGAGATGTAGCCCACAGTTGACAGATAATAAAGAGGATCTTGAGCAGAGGAGCCAATTACCACCCCTGTAATGAGAGTTCATACAATATCATCTGGGAACAATGGAGGGACATTGAAGTTTGGAGAGCGAGTGGGAGGCTGCGAGAGCAGGAATCAGGTAATGCAGGTTTGTAAAAATCAGCTAAAAGAAGATAAAAAGGATGGAATAGATGGAATAAAGGTGAATAAGTCAAATGTGAATTTGACTTATTCACAATTGTGAATTATTATTCACAATTTAAATTGTGAATTTATGTGTAGGTATTTGAAACCACAAAAAATGCCTGACTTAAGTTACAAATTGTCAAAAGGATTAAGAGGAAATATTAAAGCAACAATAATTCATGCAGTGATATTACACTTCTTAAAAAAATAAAACTAAAGTGAGAATCTAAAGGGGCAGACTTATCATACAGAAGGCTGCAGATATTACAGTCTGTTTAACCGTCACCACTTAAGTATATTAGCAAAACAAACCTATCCAAAAATGGCATAGATAAAAATGGACTTTGACATATTGAATGTTCCTAAAAATAATTTAAAACCAAATGAAAAATTTCAAGATGTAAAGAAAAAAGTTTGTTGCTGAATGTATTACAACAAAAATCTTAATCAGTCTTAAAATTATATCTTTTAGGATACAACTCATGGGATTTTAGGTTTATTTACAACCTTTGTTGCTACAGCCCTGCTTTGTAGCAAAACGTAATAGTCAGACTAAAACAAAAAGTAAACTGTTACATCCATTTCCATTCCAAGAGCCTCACTTAACGGCTGCAACCTTCTTTTAAGGTTGCAGGCATCCCAGGACAAAAGTTTTGCTGCAAGATTGCCTTTTGCCCCTTATTTTCACTCATTAATTTTTTGTTTAAAGGGTAACCCATACTTATATTTAGAAAAAAGTAAGTTGTTATACATTTTGTCATAAACTGTTATCACCACTATTACCAACAAACCCTGTAAGCTGTTTGCATTCCTCCTAGTCTTTACTCAGGTTTTCACACTTTGTAAGAGGCACAAACAAAATATTACTGTTTTCTTTTCCATTCTACCAGACTTGCATAAAAATAAATAAAAATGTACATTTTCAATGTATTTGTCTGACACGTTGGGTCAAGTTGGATTGTGATGTCGGGTACTATGCAGTTCGAGTCTAGTATCACCCCTTGAGCATAAACAGATGCAGCTACTATTTCTACCAACAGAAACTCATATATACACTTGTTTTCCACGTATCACACTGCCCTGTAGCACAAAGAATCCCTTGTCACACTTAAAAGAATGTGCCGGGGCTTTCCCTTGTTATTTAGTCCCACATTGAGTTTGGTCACCATGGAAGTGCATTGGTCTGTACTGCTGCCTTCAGAGAACAACTTGAATGTCAAGACCTCTACGACTGACAGCCACTCATTTGTGTCCAACTTTTCTCACTTTCATTGTTTTTTTCTGGGGGCTTGGCTGCTCTTGCTCACACCAAGACTGTGAAAAATGTATTTGAGAGATAGACACAGGTCTAGATGGTACATATTTTATAGAATAAAACGGAGTCGCATATCCAAACAGCTCACTGCTGTACTTAAAGGTGGTTTCTATCATAGAGGACTTGAAATCTTGTACCATAGCAAAAAATACTCCCCAGTCATCTTGCCTTTCAAATGACAGTTCAGAGGAATTATAATCCTGTTAAAGTTGAAGCAAACATTGCTTTCAATTAACAGTCCCAGCCACTTTGTTATTGAGGGGCCTCTGTGTGATCAGATGTCCACTGTAAATTGACTTGTCCTTGCACTTGTCTCATAGTTGCCTCTACAGAGAAACGTCCTGTTGTAATATTTTTGTATACTTGACACCTGGATATACACATAAATTCTGTCATCTATGATTTGAAACTACTAAATAGCCACATCACAACTGACAACATTGAAAAAAACTGGTCAACAGTTATAAGGTGGACTGATTTCTGTAATGCGCATATAGATTTTACCAGCGATTACTGGGAAATATCTAAGTCATATTTGACATCAATTTTCAATAACTGTAAATAAAAATATTCATTTTACATTGTTTTTCTGTCTTCAGAGAGGTCGGTGTTTCATTTTCCTTCTGAAAATTTTACTCAACCGTTAACTTTTGCCCGTTAATTTTGCTGTCTCACTCTCCTTATTAGACAAGAGACTTGTACAGAAGATTATGTCGAGGAAATTATTAGCCAATGACAAACCAATGCTCGCTTTTGCATTGATACTGAAAACTACTCAACACACTCACTGCAATGAGTACCTGCCTGAATGAATGCCACATGACTAGCAAAGTTTTTCAATAAGCCTGAGTTGTTACAGCAATGGCATATATGACTTTTTTTAAAACTTCTGCTTTTCTCTGTTTCTGTGATTGCGGGGCCATACAGCTGCTTTTTTATAAACGGGAACAATAAGGGAGATTTGAGTCTAGATTCAATATTTTTTATACTTCATTCCTTTTTATGAGTGTTTATTGCTTGTTTCAGTGTCGAAAAGAGTTTGAGCTTCTTTTGGAGACAGAGAGCCAATATCTTAAATGTTACTTCTTAATATGTTAAGAAGTAACATTTTTTTAAGTTGTGCTTCATATAAAATAATGGCCTACATATTTTTTATTTTATTTTAGTTTTTGCCAAATGTGATTTTGGGGGGAAAAAAACAAACAAAACACTTTTGGCAAAAAAATTAATTAGGCCATTATCTTAGTACATTATATACGGCATTTTTATAACAATTGAAGGTAATATAATCACTTGATAGTGCCATTTTATAGCACAGTAATGCCTGGAAAATACATACCACCACCCCTTTGAAAAATGTTTTGATGTTGGTGTCCTAAAAAATAATATAATGTTAAATATTATCTTAGAAATAAAGAACCATGCAATTTAGAGGGTGTTCAGTGGTTTTAATTGTCTCCCATACCTGGGGAAAAATGCTTCTTTAAACCCATCATATGCACTGCAACTATGAGCTAATAAAGTTGGATGCAGCTTTCAGTACACTGTTATTTTAATTAATCTACAGTATGCTAGCTGTCTGTACTCTGCCCTCCAGCCAGGCTCTGCACTGTTTTCTCTCTGCATGTGTAAAGTGGGCAGATGCCAGCTACAAGAATGGCAAAAAAAGAGCCATGCTCATTAACGTCGACATCACCAACGTTAATCACTGAACCACTCAGTGCTTGAGACCTGCTGGATATCAAGCAAGTTGAGTTCAAAGGTGGCAACAACTGGGTCAGCGCTAAGCAAACATGCTGATGACTTTGTCTTAAAATCCACATTGTACCAAAATAAGCTTTCGAATACTTAAATTAAATTGAATCCTCTGAGGGAAATTTAATTTTTTTTTCTTTGCGACCTTTAAATATTGACATCTCTTTTATGCTCCGATTACAAGTTTTTAAAAAGTCAGGGAGACATTTTTGGTAAGCAAGCACCCAGGCTCAGCTACTGGTTAGTGTCAGGCAGCCAATTTAGAAAGTGTCCTGTCAGAGAAAATGGAGCTGAGAGGAAGCTTAGGATACAAATCACACAGAGTGCCTGTCTGTCTGAGTGACTGATACTGACACCGGGTTCTTTTTTTGAACAGAACAATTATTGGTTGTATGGGAATGAAAAGAAAAGCAGGGTTTGTAGAAATACAAGACTAATGTTGAGTTATGTGGATATGTAATTTGGTAGGTAAGGTGTGTCAGCGGTTGGGGGGGGGGGGGGGGGGGGGTAAAAATTTGAATGGGGTTGCCAGGGGGGGGGGGGGGGGGGGGGGCAAAAAGGGGGGGGGGGGGGGGAAAGATGTATGGATGAATGGAAAAAAAAAAAAAACAGTTACACAAAAGTGTTTCACTGTAAAAATGGTTTGTTTTGTT
>CAEGAE010097884.1:0-48580 GCA_903067095.1 Girardinus metallicus
TAAGATACAAGGTAGGAAAGCAAGGAGTTTTGGTATTTTTAAACATTTAGAAAACCGTGTGTCCTAAATATACCTCATATTACCTCTGCTCAAGAGCAAATAAAATACGAGCTACACATCAGTTGCCTTTTAATATATTTTAATACATTTAATCTAGTATATCGTAAATCTGTCTTAATGTTTTTTTTGTTTTGTTCTTTTACTTAAGAGGCAAGTGGTTCTTTTTGCACTCACAGGCAGCGTTCCCCAAGCTCCTGCAGCCTCTCCGTTTAAAAGGAATCCCATCGAAAACACGTCTTATCATCGTCTTTAATCAGGCATGTTTGACAAAAAGGAGTAGAGCTGCTGTTACTCTTCTTAGAAATGATGTGACTGTTGCAGATGACGTCTCTGTCCTCCGGGGACTTTCTCCAACAAAGATGCAAACAAGCATCTTCTTCTGGGCTGTGCTCCTGTCACTTCTGATAACGCTTTTCTGGAAGTCATTTGGATCCAGACCTGCTGCTTTCCAGCGTCTAAAAGCTTTTTATGTCCTGCTCTGGCCGAGCTTTTCTGTCGCAGTCTGAGAACGATCGCTTAGCGACGGCGATCTTCAGTTTCAGAATCAGTTTTATTGTTAGGCAGGTAGTTTATGAAGTTACACATTAAAGACTTTCAAAAGGTCAAAATTATTTTTTTATGAGATGCCGGAGAAAATGTAGAGTTTTCTTAGCCATGAGGAGCAGACCTGTCCTTTCCCTACCTGCTGCTGTGCACTGCTGGTCAGCTGTACACTTACCCTTTGCTCATATAAAATACAAATTTGGTTGTTTAAAATTATTTGTGGCAAAAAAAAAAAAAAAAAAAATTACAGTGATGAAATGGAAATTTAGAATGCCGTCCACCCTGCTTATTTAGGAAACTTTGTTCTAAAATTACATTTTCTTTATTCCATATATTTCCCTATAATTTATGTTATAAAAAAAAATCAATACGAGAGCTGTGCCGTATTAGGAAAGCATGCAATTGAGACACAACTATAAAGAATTGTTGTATTGACATGAGTTGCAACCAGCCACTGTTTCTTCACTTGTCATATTTTTGCCATCATTGCAGAGGAAGAGAAAGGAAAACCTCAGTCTGCTCTGCCATAGCGGCAGGAAATAAACGGATGCATTATTGGCATTTATTGGACTTCAAATCATTTGCATTTTCGGTTTTTCACACATTAATTTTGTGCTTGTGATAGCTGTTCACTAAACCATGCGGCTTTAATAATGACTAGTATTTTTTTAAGCACACGCTCATTTTAGCCGCAGTAATGTTAGTCGATCCGTTTTTAATCAAATCAGTGAGATCATGCTGTGTGTTTTCCTTAAAATGTTTGTGTGCATTCCATGAAACCAAGATTTTTATTATTATTTTTTTTTACTTTAATTGAAACTGGAAGCTGGGTTTTTACATTTAATTGGAACTAATTAGGGATTTTTCAGATAATAGGAGCTCCTCTGGTTACGTAAAGCCTGCAATGCTAATTATAAAGTGACTTGTCATGAATGAATAAGTTGCTCATTTGTATGTTGGTCCAATAAACAAACCACAAATTTTGCATAGGCTAATATGCGCTGTCCTTGTTATATTCGTTCATGTATTATATTCATAATTCAGCCCTTGGCTACACTCGCAGCCTATTATCTCCAAAACACTCTGGAGAGTTTTTGACTGCGGAGAACGCAGTTCATGCGTGTCTCAGTGAGCGGGCCGACAGTAATTGCGGACTTAGAATAACTTGTTAAAGGTCATGTTGGCTAAAACCGCTGGAGTTTGTCTTTTTTTTTTTTTTTTTTTATCTCATCAGAACATAAACAATAAACCAATGAGGTGTAAAAACTGCTTCCTTACAAAAACTGTCCTGATGAGATCGGTAATGAGGTCACAGTTATCTGTTGGGGTTTAATGATTCTTGGCTAATTATAATATAGTTTCAACGCATTGTCAGACTCTGACCTGCGCTGTAATTTACTTCATGGGGTCTAAAGACACTAAACGCGGCGAATGTTGGCTCCTCTAGCGTCTCTTGCAGGAGTTCGGCGGTCTGTTGGCCGTGGCGTGTGCGGTTTTTTAGGCTGACGTTAAGGAAACTGAGTGGTTAGCTGCTCTGATGAGGTCACAGGCTTCTGCAGTTAAATGTCAGCGTGTGTCTGAAAATCAAACAAAAGCCTGGGGAACGTTCACACTCTGTTTGCTTGTTGCATCAAAGGACAGAGGACAAATCTGAGTGAGTTATACACACAGACTTTTTGATGGGTTTCTCTCTGTATTGTAGCCTCTTTAGAACCTGATGTTTGTGAAAATTTTGATTTATATATCTTTGATAAAGTGTCAATTTGATGGGTGTTTTTTTCTGTTGGCTCAGCGTGACATAGGTAGATTTGTCTCTGTTGTGAAGCTATTTATAGAGTAAAATGTAGGCATTTGTAAAGCCTGACTTGGATTAGCAGCCTATCTTTCCGGGACAGAAACAGGTTGACCTGTTTGACTGGTATTTGCTGTGGATAGTTGCCTCATAATCTACCGAAGGAAATTTACATTACAGCTTAAGACACTAACTTCTCACTTTGCTAATGGACATCTCAGGATGTTTTCATCCTTTTATTTTGGTTATAAAATAGGTTGAAATTTCATTTTAGTGCTTTGAAACCAACCCAGGTTATCGGGATTTTTCTGTATAGCAACATTGTTCACCAATACAGACGAACAGAATGTCAGTGGATGGGAAGGTCTGCTCTGATCCGTGGTAGAGTAAAAGAGCAGATGTTTTAGTTGACGCGTTATCTGTGCCAGCCGAGGAGTCGGTCAGATCAGCTGTTTCCACAATGCGTGTTAACACTTGGAAATGTTTGTTGACCCTGCGTAGCAAGCACGAGATAAGCCACATGCCACTGTTTAACCATATTATAAAATTTAATGGCCGTCTTAACTTTTTTTTCGTCTTTCAGCTAGGCCAATGTGTTTTTATGACGCTGATCCAACCGTCACTGAGTCAGATGTTTTCTGAATAAACAATCGTCAATTATTTGCTTGATATTAGTGATGCACCGATAAACCAGAAATCTGAATAAGCTGATTTTTCAACTGGTCGACGGTGGTAAACGAGAGGCAAATCAGATACTGAAAAATTGATATTTTCCTTTGTTGAATGCATCAAAACTAAGAACTCCCACTTTTCGTAGCAGAAGCACATCAACTAAATGCGTGTTCTTCAAGACACTTATCGAGTTTGATTAAAATAATTTGCCTGTTGGGGATATGAGCTCATAAATAGGGGTGATGTTGTAATTCCTATATATTCCTTAAGGGAGAAAATCAGAATCAGTCAAATCCTCAATCAGCGAGTCAGACCTTAAAGGAAAAACAAAAATCCTGCTTGAATCTGCACTTGAAAACGTATTGCATTTTGGTTTTAGAGAAGCGATCTCTTTTTATTCTAATTGCCCCTAATTACCCCTACACCGAAATGCTCCTGTGTTTTTAATTTGAAATAACAGGTTTTTATAAGAGGAGAGAAAAATGAGCCGCCGCTGCCTCTAAACGCATTATTCTTTCATTGCATCATATCATCATGGGAAATCTTCAGGAGCTTGTTTGTCCTTCCCGAGGCTAACACAATGGCTTACATGGGAGAAGTGACTATATTGCTTATAACACCTGAGTGGGAAAAAAAAGAAAAAAAGAAATGGGCGAGAGCCATGGCTCCACCGTAGACACCACTGGAGATCTCGTATAACTGCACGGAGAGGGAACCGCACAATAGGAGCATTGTGCTCAGTGAGGTCTAGTCCATTCGGTGGCACAGCAGTTAGCATGAGGGATAATGGTCTGAACAGACAATAAAGCTGACCCCACAGCGTTACTGCAGAAGTGTGTCAGCAAACAATTAAACAACAAGCTAAGATTCGTGTCTGGGTACAAACCTGGTAGCAGAAACCTAAAATGAGGAATTGGGTTTTCCATCTTTGTTTATAGTGGGAGGCTGTCTTGCAGCATGCTACAAAAAAAAAAAAAAAAAAAAAAAAGTGGAAGCACTAAAAATTTCTACTTTGTGAAAAAATTTTCTCTCCACTGCTTTTTATGTGCTGTCCTTGGCTGCAGCCTTTTCAGTAGCTGCCTGAGGCGTTCGCCCTCGAGAGGCTACTTCACTTCCTACTGAAACGGACTCTGTTGTTATCCCTCAGCATCCAGGGTGTGGTCCTGCTTTCCAACCACACTCCTCCACCTCTGCTGCCAACTCGGTCTACCTAAGCATTTTTCTTTTGCAACCTTCGTTGACAGTAACATCCCGTGGGAGTTTGCAGGCCTAAATTTGCTGCTGTGTGCCTGACCACAATACCAGACGCCCCGCTCACTGCGTCATGCCGGATTGTTAAATGCCTGTTCTTAGCTGGGCCGCTCAAACCTGCTGTTTGGGGACTTTAGTTTTTTTTTTGGTTGATCTAAAACAAATATGTGAATATTGTAAGTTACGTGATTAATTTAAAATCTGGTGTGTCTTAAGTACATTTACATATATTTTGCATTTAAAAAGTTTTTTTTTCCTCTCTTATAATCACATCCAGGCCACTTTGTGATCCTAAACTCTATATTTATCGAATGTTTTCTAACTGGTTATGTCACATTTTATTCGACTTTCATACCAATGCTTACGACAGACTCAGGATTTTGGACCACATGAAAGACTGGGATCAAATATAAGCAATAGACAAAAGAAGCATGTGACTGCTGCTCTATTTTATGATTGCACTCCTCATCCATTCTTCAGAGTTTTAGTTTTCAGCTTTATCTCAGCAGAGCAGCGCTTCTTAAAAGCTAACTTCCTTGAAATCATGATTCCTCTCCTTCAAAATAAAAGTTATCCGCCTGCAGTGTTTAGTAGCAACATTACAGCAGACAGCCTTGATGGAGGAAGTCCCATTTTGTCTATTCTGATAAGACAACTGTCTATACATGGAGGGCCAAGTGGGACAAAAATAAATAAATAAATTCTTCATTAAGTCATTAGTTAAATATACCATAAAATATATACTTAAATAGATCTTGATTACATGAATTATCTAGACAACTGATGTATTATCATTACAATGTAGTTGATGCAGATTGTTAATTAAATGTATTTAATTATTCTTAATGTCTTGTTCTGCATTGTCACCATGACACAATTTTATTTGTCAAGTTGAGGCGCGGAGCTGTGGGCGGGGCCTTCATGGATCTGTTGAACTCCACTAGTGCAGCCTGATTTTTGTGGCAGCCTTTGTAATAAAAGTTTTCCTCTGAGCTCTTTGGTTTGGAGAGATTTTACAATTAGCAGACAACATAAAAGCAGGAGATTATCATCCAGACTACGTGGCCGACAGATCCGTGTAAGCATAAGCTTGTATTTGAATGATTGAATGGTAATGAATAAATTAAATGTTTATTGAGAAAAATGTTAAGCATTTTATTAAGCATTTATTTTATTTAAAATTATATTTAATTAATAATTTAATGATGCATTTATTTGATTTTGTCTCTTGTGGCCCTCCATACATGGGATCTGTATTTGTGTCTGTAAGTACAACTTGCTGCATGCAGCATGTCGTGTGTGTTGCAGGCAACGTTGCATGCAACACACACGACACTGGAGTGACGAGTGCAGTCCAGGACTGCAAGCTGGTTGCATTGGAGTCTCAAGGCAACTGCATTAAAATGATAATATGAAGAGCACAAAAAATGTATCAGCATAAAGACTTGTGATGTGAGCAGTCGTCTTCTGCTTTAATCTAGCTTAATGTTTCATTTTTGTGCAAAAATAAATGAAATGCTATAAGATACAAGGTAGGAAAGCAAGGAGTTTTGGTATTTTTAAACATTTAGAAAACCGTGTGTCCTAAATATACCTCATATTACCTCTGCTCAAGAGCAAATAAAATACAAGCTACACTTCAGGTATAGCATACAAGTAAGACTCAGTTATGTCATAGGGAGTTGCACATATATTTAAAAAAAGATAAACTAAGTAAATGCAGTGAAATGCAATTAGAAAATTTAAAGACACAGTATGCCTTTTAATATATTTTAATACATTTAATCTAGTATATCGTAAATCTGTCTTAATGTTTTTTTGTTTTGTTTTTTTACTTAAGAGGCAAAACGTTCAAATAATTAAGATGCAATCTATCGTAAATGCATCTAATACATTTGATGCAGTATGTCTTAAGTGGTTGTTTTTTATGTCTAACTTTATATTACTTGCTCATAGAAACATACATCTAGGATGAAATTAGGATCTGGTTTCTTAAAATCAGCAGCTGTCGTGTTTTCACCTCTTTCTTTAGTTTTCTATATTGAAGACTCAGGGAAGAGATGTGATTTTTATCTTTTTTCTTCTTGTTCTATTTTCTTCCTCCGGCATTTGGGTTAACGTGGGGTGATAAATCTTCTTTGTTCATACTGGATCTTGTCCAGCTTGCTGTTTTGGAACTTGCACATTGGTTTTAACACTTCGCGATTTCACTATCTTCTTTTGTTTCTCTCCAGGTGAGCTGCGACTCTCGCTGCCTTCGACTTCCTGTGCACCTGCATGTGCTGTAAGCAGCCCCGGCCTGTTGGAGAGCTGCTTCGCTCCGTGACTGTCCTGCGTTAGGAGAACCCATGGCTTCTGGGCCTCCATCTCCCTTCATAGGCCTCAGGCTCAGGCTGCTGCAGCTGCTAATCGGGGCTGTGTTTGTGCTGCTGGTGTCCGGGTTTGGATCGGCTCTGGGTCACAAGGTCTACACCAACACATGGGCGGTCCACATACCCGGAGGTCCGGAGGAAGCTGACCAAATTGCCAAGAAACATGGCTTCATAAACCATGGACATGTAAGCTGTTTAAGCTGTTTTTAGTGTAGTTCTTTAGATGATGCCGGGATATGCTCCACTGGGTCGTTGTTAGTGGAGGTTACCAAGGCCAAGTTTTGACTATGCAAATAGGAGATGCCTGAAACCTGAAGCTGCTGCACACAGTATCCATTACTCTATAGCTAATATCTGCCTTTACTTGCTATAGCCCTCGTATGCTCTTTTAACCCCTCTTTGAAATATTTATGGAGAATTTTTCATTATTTATGTTCATTTTTTTTCATGGGAGGACAGCAAGGTAACATTATGCCTTTCTATTTTTACTCAGGTTTCCTTCCACACACCTTGAAGTGTTCAAAGAGTTAAAAAGCTCCCCTTTTGTGTTTGCAATGAAACCACCGAGTATTGACGTTTTTGTGCAGGTGCTTCATTGTTGTGCGAAGGATATCTTTTACAAGTGTGTCACTGATCTTTCTTTTCTAGGGTTAACTTGACAGGGTTTTTCTTCTAATGCATTCAGTTCACAAGAACAGGTGTGTTCCTGGGTTGTTGCTGTGAAGCTTTTGAGCTTTTGAATGTGAAAAATGCTTGCAGGTGAACAGGTTAGACAAGAAGTCTAAGAATACAGTGTGTCTACATGTAAATCTGAAAGCTGACATGGAAAGTGCTTTCAGATTTAGGATAAAAAGAAAAATTTACTGTAAATAAAACGCACATTTTGTCACACATGCATGTTTCAGATCATGAAGCAAATTTTAATCATCTGGCTTACAAAAAGTGGCGATGAGTGAATAAATCTTGGTCCACACTTCTTTGCAGAATTGTTGTTTTGAGAAGTGGTACAACACCTCAATCAAATTTAAGTGGAAACTTTTACTAGGCAGCTCTAAAAGCTTAGTTTTTTTTTTTTCGGAGCCACTAAAGCTTCTGTATGCATCTTCTATAAACAAATATGTCTTACATGATTGTTGAAACTGTCCTCATGTTGTGACAGTACAGTATGAGACATTCTGTGAAAAGAATCAAGCTCCTCTCCTCCTCCGTGTGATCCTACAGCCATCTGCAGAAATACACCACTCCCTATTAGAAACAACCAATCACAGCCATGAGGAAGGATTTGAGTTTTTATGAAAATTGGGAGCATGGTGTGTTGCTTTTTGAGATCTTTTGCCCCATTTCATGTTGCTAGACAGGCTCTAATTCATTGATATACAATTGTGTTGGCAGTTAAATTTACCTAAATATTTGTGGCACAGTGGTTAATCTCAATTGCTCCATAGTTTTACAAAAGGGGCAGTTGCAATTTCTTACGTGGCAGGTAGATTTGTTTCCCCCATTATTAGTGAATTGTTTGTTGTTTTGATTCGTAATATCTTTATTTGGTCTTTGAGCTGAAACATCTAACTATGATGCAGAAGATTTCTGTAAGTGGTGTAGTTAAATCGATATTTTGCCTTTGTGTAAATCATAAAAAAAGCTTAATACCTTTAAGTAAAAAAGTAAGTATTTTTTGGCGTACTTTTGAGAAAGCTCTCAAAGTGACTATGACTAATTTAACCATCTGAGCCAAGAAAACTATAATATTTTTCTACGTGGTTCGGTGACATTTTCCTTCCTTTCGACTTCCTGCTTGGCTCCATTGGAAGCCGATCAGCTGGGTTATCATTTCCCATCATCAGCTTCTCCCTTAAAAACAAATACTGAAGTAAATTAGTGTGGCCCTTAGGCAGAGGTTGCTGGATATGTTTGTTTTTATTCAGATTTTTTTTTTCTTAGGAACTGCTGAGCATCAAATCCATGACGGTGCTTAAATGTCCTGCAAGTATTTTACTTGTAAAAGTAGAAGACATCATTGTTGATGTTAATTCTAGCTAAAAGGCTACAATTTAATCACTTGGTCTCTTAAATATTAAAAATGTATTTGATTTGTGTTCTAATGTTTGCACAAAGCAGTCTTTATATGTTAGAGCTCAGTCTACGAGTTTGAGCTTTTTGCAATTGAAAACCAGAGGAGAACAAGCAGCTCTTCATCCAGATGTTTAAAGTCCACCATGTCTCTGCTCTAATAGGCACCAGTGTCCTGTACTGCACCATATGGCCTTACTGGTCACATGGGAAAGGTGCTAATTGTGTTCTGTATCATAGCATGAACACTAATGAGCAATCCTACACACTTAAATCCTTTAAGTATGTATTTGCTGCGGAACAGCAAATACATACGCAAACAAAGCATCTACATCTGGGTGTTCAGAAAACGGCTCCCTGGAGAAGAGTCCCCATATGAGCCTTGGTCGGACTCAGCAGCTTGCTTCAGAAAGCTAGGAGTTGGACTTTTATGTCTGAGCTGAGCTGGACTGATAAGCAGCTCTTGACGGAGTGTCTGAGGCTGTTTCTGCTTAATAACGCTGCATTAACGAGGATATCTAGAAGGATGCTGAGTAAAGACTTGAACAGCCACTGAAGTGAAAACAGATGTGATCTCTCCCAGTATTCTTTCTTCATGACTTTGATCTCTTACCTTGCATGCATCTTTTTAAATGTTGGCTAATTAAACCCAGTTAGGACCAATCACACCGTTTAATAAAACAAACAAACAAATAAAAAAAACCCAGCCACATCTTGTTGAATCATGGAAGCCATCTTGTGCTGATGACTTCTATTACTTTTAACCTTATAAGCATGTGACTCATTCTTACCTCATGACAAAAGTAAAGTCAAAGTATCAAAGAGGTCAACAGAGGAACACTTACTCGTTCCCAGTAGAACTACATGTGAATGGTATTCCCCGTTTAAAATGAATTGCAGAATGAAAATTTAATGAGCAACAAAGCTGAAATAAAGCATGAGGATTAATCTGGTTCTGCTGATGCCAAAAAGTAAAGATGGAGTTTATATTCGCTGGGATTCAACAGTGAAGCTGTGCGTTAACTGTCAACAAAGAGCAGTTAAAGATGCCACCTTATGCATTATAAAGCTGATGTGCATTTCCTCCCTTTATGCTGCATGGGCCAAACAATTATGGGATGAAAAATTAATTAATTATGACGGTGGTTGCTAGATGAACACTATTTCAGGAGGTTTACCTTTTCAGTTTGGACAGGTACCTTTCGACCTTGGCATGGTATATATAAATACTCTGTTCATTAGCTTTGAAAGGCGAGCTTGATAATCACAAGCAATGACTTCAATAAAGATGCTCTGATGCGCTGCACTGCCTAGATGGCATAGCATTTTTGTTCATTGATTAAAATGAAGCCATTAGTTTAGAAATGGGAACAAACAAATCTGTGAAGGATTTTTGCCCCACAGCTGATTAGAAATGAAAGTTGCTGTGCGTGCGTGTGTGTGTGTGGGTGTGTGACGGACTGTAGCATATCTGAGCTGTGATGTTGCTCTGAATTTCTCTCCTCTGGTTTGTGTTGGCGGTGGACAGGAGGCCTGCATGATGGGATCAAAGACCAGCTGGACAGGTGTTGTTTTCATTCCACCTTCACTCATTCTGTTTACACTATGGCATATATAGCTCTTCTACCCTAAAGACATGGATTATTTATTGTTGTCTGCCATCATTCATGTCCACTCAAAAGACACATTTCTGCAAATATAGCCTTTGCTAGGAACAGATCCTGCACAACAAAATTTCTTATGAAAATACAAGCTGTATTTTCTTAGATGCTCTTGGATGCAGTTAAAAACAATTTCTTTTCAAAGCCTGTTTTGGTTTTCCTTAAGCTTTGCTGTAGCACTTTTTAAGCTATTTTTAGCATCCTATGCTAGCAGTTAGCCTGGTTAGCACGGCTAGAATTACTCATCAACATTGGTTGATGAAAACTTTCTGTTTTCATCAACCAATGTAAAGCCTTACTTTGACTCTGAGATTCCTGAAAAACATCAAATATTTCCAAATCCAGCACCTTTCACAACATATCGACGCTAAAAGCAATTGTGCTGTATTCTGGTAGGCCTTCCTGTTATCTTCTGAAAGTCTAGCTCTCTGTCACAGCCTGAATGAACATGTTTCTACTCAGTATGGAAACGACGGCTTCTTTTTACATGACGTTGTGCTTCTCTGACTTAATTTCAGCTCACAGGTAATCTCAGCATCCAGACCCATCTGTTCAATCTGGTAGAGTTTAGTCTGGTCCGTTTACTGATAAAAACAAAGACAGTCCGATTTTTGAATTTCCCACCTGCCAGTGCCCCAAAGTTCAAGGCTGATTGGCGGAAGAAAAACATTACAAATGGAAGCTAAAGAAGTGACGTTTTAATTAGATTTTTATCTTCGTGTAATTGATTCTCTAGTAAGATGTTTGGTAACCTTGTGGCTATTTATTGTTGCATTTATTGTAATGGGCTGACATAAGCATTTTTAAGGTAAGGGTATTTTATGTGTATATTATTGAAAATAATTTTTTTTTATTTTAAAAATATTCAGTCAGAAATGGCTTCCAAAACTTTTCCTTAATTAAAATTCTGTAAGGTTTGCAAAAGAACATTTTTTTTCTGCAGTAAATAAAATAATGTTTGGTGAAAATCTTACGTCAGATCTGTGTCTGTTTAAGTTTTCATTAGGATCCAAATTAATAGTACAATAAGGTTTTAAACTGCTGTTGGACAAAATTAGAAAGTGTAACTGTCGGGGCAGAAAGCAGGGAATGATGGGAATGTTCACTTGATCAGGATCTACTACTTGTTTCCCTTCATGTTTCTCTTAACTGGTGTAATGGATCTGTCCTTATCATTGGCACAGTTGTTGAGGTCAAAATACATTCAAACTCCATTTTGTTTTTCTGTCCCTGCTAATCGATAAAGCTGAGCTGGCTGGTGCGAGTGGGTTGTTTGATGGTGTGGAAACGCCGAAGCCCTGTTGACTGATGACAGTTTGTTATAGAAATTTCTGACCCAGAAGTGCACTAGCTGTCAGGATTAAGGTGCTGCCTCGTTGCTCTGTCGTTTGTCATCCTCTAAACTTCATAAGTCATCCACTTTTTTTTTTTTTTCAATTTTTTTCTCTGGTACATTTTTAAAATTGTTGATGTCAAAAAAATGATTAAGTGTATTTGAAAATACCTGATGTTTTTAAAAGTAAACAGCTACGGTCACCAAGTGATTAGGCTTTTCGCTGCGAAGGCGCTTCTAGATCAGAGTGCTACTCAAAACAAGGCAAATAATTAAAACCAAGTTAAAGTCATACAATTAAGAAATGGCTGACTCACACTGCAGTAAACCGGCTTTAGCAACAATCCTGCATCTGCTGATGGTTATTTTGCATTTTAAAGACCCTCTTTTTGCTCACATCATCAAACTTGCGCTGCAGTTAAAGCAGAACCTGAAATTGTGGCGCTGTTCCCGGTCCAATTGCGCTCCCATTAGGGAGGTATTTAAATAAATAGTGAAATGGGATTTGAAGGAAGCCATTACTGGTAAGACGGAGGTCAGTAATGAGGACTGACACAAGCGAATGAATGCCGAGGATCATTAGAAGCGCGATCTTCAGCATGGATAGGATCAAATGTTACGAGATCAAAGGAATGATTTAAAAATGAATAAACTGCAGGCAGCGCTGCAACAAAAGAACTCCTTTTCCATTTGATCAGCTTGGCTGCTGGCGAAGCTGCTGCTATTGCTGTTTGTGGGACTGAAACATTGTCTTTTTGTGACCTTAGGATTTCACCATCTTTCTCATCTTCTATGTGGCACATCAAAGTTCTTTCCCTGAAGATGAATCCTTAAACCTTCACTCTTTGTAGCTGCGCCTCAGAGTGAGTTATTAACTTCACTTTCATCAATGCTTTTCTCTTAGTTATCAGCCGTAGAGTCTCAGAAAGCCGCGCCGTCCTGGTTATAATGATCGGCATGTGCGAGTGCTGCTCAGTGACTGATGGAAGACTCATTTTCCCAGAAGCGCATATTTTTTTTTTTTTTTTTTTGTTTCCTGCTTCCTCCTGTTGCGGCATGAATCAGGTGCTCATTTTAAGAAGGCAGCTGGGTTTTCAGAATGCAAAATCAAGATTCAAGTTTTTCTGGGAAGTTAGATTTGATTATTTATGAGAGAGATTTTTATTTTGTTTGCTGATTTTAAAAACTGCTATTTTTATATTTGCTTCATACAAAAAAAAAAATGCATTCCTTAGCAGCGTTTCTCAGAAGTCCTTCATGTGAACATGGACTTCTGATGGTGGCAGAGGATAATAACCTGTATTCATAGCTGATCTATTTAGAGCGCAGCATCCTACCCCAATCCTCCCTTTGCCTGTAAGGGAGGATTGTGTTTGGGGAAACTGTACCCTCACTGTACTCCATGGCACCATCTTGGACAGTTTCTAACTAAAAGTACTCACTTCTTCCTTCCTTATGAAGTGGTGGAAGCATTTAAAACATTTTTTTTTTGATGGTCATTAATATTCTGTAACACAAGATTACAGCACCGTGCAGAAGAGGCGAACACCGTCTCAGTTCTGATGAAGTAGATGAGGTCCGTGCTATCAGTAAGTCATGACACAGCACTGCACTTAAGGGCAGCCTCTTTGAGAACTTCTCTTTTATCTAAACCACCGTTCTCTAAGCTGGAAAAGATACGCCACAACTTCTAATCTTTCCACTTCTGATATTTCCCTGTAATTTTAACAGCTTGTTTAAAGTACACCCTTTTCCCCCCTGGGGCTTTGCAAGAATATTGCAACATATTTCACCAAAGAGTTTAATACAGCCACAATTCATGCTTCATTGTGACTGCATTTGCATGGAGGCGAGAATAAAAAGCCATAAGCCCTCTGTGCAATGTGAACAAGTTAATTTCACAGAGATTTTCACTCTGCATCTTATTGACACCCTAGCAGGATTTTATGATGATGTTGCTCTAAGTCAGATGAAATTTTAGTGCAACTTGAACCATTTTTTTTTTTCTATGCGAGACTTGCAGCTTTGAGATCCACAAGTATTCAGCAGATGTGTTCAGTGTGACCGTGAAGGTTGATAATGACCCATACAATGTAAAGACTTCATTGGATCAGACAGAATGAAGCTTAAATTTAGTGGAAATCGCACAAAGCGTAGACATGAAACTCCTTTGTCGTGTGTTATATTTACTTATAGATATTCTAAAAGATTAAGAGGTGTTACAGTCGATGTCTGTTTCGTAATTGATTCGCCTGACAAGTTTTTTTCCAACCGTTTTGCAGCTGAGAAAAGTATTCTCCTACCTGAATATTGACTCTGACGTTGCTCAAAGGAATCAAAACAGATTTCTCAAATTGGTTTGCTGCAATGTAGCAATGTGAGATTTAGGTTACTTTATGCACAGAAGTTTCTATTAAGCAATCAACCAAACTCCACCTAGCTTTATAGTGTTGTAAGATATTTTAAGACGAAGTAAGACATGACTGATTATTGTTTTTGAAAGCTTACTGTTATGCAATCAGCTGTTCTAGGAATTGCTAATGCAGATCATCGGCAGCAGCCAACACGGGATTGGCATCTTGATCCTGCTTGTCACAGAGATGGAAAGATATCAAAGAAGGCCGAGCATGTTTTATTTACCCATTAAGAAAATAAAACAATCTCTTTTTTCATCATTTTTATCAGAGCTGAAACAGTTCATCGTGATGACTGAATAATTGCGATAATTGTTAACTGACTCAGTGATCGGTTAATTGTTAACTAGAGTTTATAGACTCAAACAGGCCATTTGCTGAAAGAAAGAGCATTATTTTGGTCAAATCCATTTTGTATTTAATATAGAAAAAAACATTTCTGGGTCTGTAAATATATTCTATCCAGAACTAAAGTGGTATAGTTTTAGCTTCTCCTGGTTTAAATTCTGTAAAAATACAACAAAAAGAATCTATTTGGCGCTTTTTGTTATTCAGTTATTACTCAGTAAATAAAAAAAATAAAAAATCAACAGATCAGCCCTGCACTGTATTGGCATCAAGTTGAGCAGGAAGGACTGAGCTTTGATGATAGAAGTATTAATAGACCAGATGCATCCTTTGTATCTGGTCTTTGTATGTTGCATAATTTGCTACAAATTATGCAACATGCACTAAAGAAATGTTATATTACTGCATTTTAACAGTAAATTAAATAAATTAAATGTCTAAGAAATAAACTGAATTCTTGTAATCTTTTTATGAACGTCTGATATTGTATAAAAATGGCTCAAGTGGTAAAATGAAAAATCAGTAGAATTTGGCAATCTTTTAAAATCCAATTAATTGTTAACTGATTATGAAAATAATAATTAGTTGTAACCCGTCAAAGTTTAGATAAAGGTTCACCTGTGCAGCATGTTAACTGAGAAAAAGCCCTGAAGGTTCTTGTGTCGCATTCATGTTAGAAGTATGTGTTACGTCTGTAACTCAGTGTGGTTGTCTTGTACTTAGAAACTTGCGGGTTTGACTTCAGCTTCTTCCTGTCACATGTTGAGTTAGCCCTGGGGAAAAAGTTAAACCTAAGCGGCCTACTGATCTGTGTCTCAGTGAATCAGTGAGTGAAAATGACTGCACTGTGAAACAAGACTAGAAAAGTGATAAAAAATTCAGTTCCGTTACCATTAACCAGAAACGCTTCCTGTTTTTTTTTTTTCTTTTTTTAAATGATGATCTGAGTCTATTCTATGACGTAGTCCAATGTTTGAATGATAGTATAAGAGGAGTTGTGCCACATAGAGAGGAATTGAATATTTCATGTGAGGGGCAGAGAGGGTGCCCTGTTCACTTCGGCTAATGTTCCTTGACGAAGCCGTCCGGAGTTCAATTCCCGACCTTTGCTGCACGTCTTCCCCTCTTTTCTCTCTCTGCTTCTCTCTAGTCTGAAACACTGCAAATAAAAATTAATTCTCATTCTGCTTTCAGATTATTTGTTTGTTGTCTGCTGATCTTTCACAGTTTCTTTTCTTTTTTTTTTCTCTCTTCTGCTGAGTGACCTGAATGCTGTTGGATAAATGATTTAAAAGTAGTGGGGGGCTTCGCCGCTGCTTTGCAACCCAGTGGAGACTCGTGACGTATTAGCCTGATGAAGTGAACTGAATGCACTGCTGGATTGCGCCTCACAAAGTCATCTTCAATATGATGAAAAATGTGCCGTTTCAGCGTCTCATTGAAACTACATTAAGTTTTTTGAATATTTTAAGATAAACGAAGCAGCTTGTTGAACATTTCTGCTGTTGCAAGGAGAAGAGCAGTTTGTTGTGCTTTAATTATTTGCAGTTAATGTTACCTGTGATAACTGATAACTGTTTAAGGTTCTGCCTTTAAACTTGTGGGCTCGTTTAATTGCGCCGACTTCCAAATACTTTAATTTAGATGCTCTGCTAAACTGTAGAGGCTGCACAGCCAGATAAGGCCTGAATTATTTTTGACCCATCAATCTGCTGAAACTTCATGGCAACCTGCAAGTAATCTGAAGTAGAAAACATTGGAAATTAGGAAGCTGAGTGTTCAGAGTCCATAATTGGACTCCAGAGACATGAAATAATTAAATGTGGGGCGGGAGGAGGGTCAGAGATATTTGCTGGGAAATCTTTTAGCGGGTCGTGACGATGATTGGAGAAGAAGGGAGCCCGCTGAGTGCTGATTGGAGCTTCTCGGCATGACTCGTACCGTCCTACGTGGGTGGTTCCTCTTTTTGTGATCATTATTGCCAAACACAACCACGTCTGAAATAACAAGACTCAGCGCCTTCATTAAACCCTGTCAGTCGAGTCCACACCTCCCTGTTTTTCCTCCTCATTGTCTCTTCCTAACAATGCTTGAACGTTCAGCCTGCTCTGCAGCATTGTGTTAAATTAACTCTGAACTTCTCACAAAAATTGTTTCCTTCATCAGCGGCGTTCAAACGAGTCGGCGAGTTTACTTTAGGGTGAAAAAAAGAAAAGCAGGTGCGTCACTGAGAGCATTCAGCTTGAGAAACCGTGAATTAATGTGGAAAAATCCCTTTCATAAAAGAGTGTTATGTTAAATGTTTTGGCTAATATTTGTCAATAGGGTGCGACTCTAGTTAAATCCTGCGAGCGTGTACAGTCAGACAAAAAAAAAAAAAAGAGTTATATACTGACAAGGCACAGCCCATTTTATAAATGTGGCCTGATAATATAAAATTGGCCCTAAACACAAACATCCCTATATCATCCTGAAGGTGATAAATGTCTCACTACCACACATTAAACTCCTCCTTGAATAACAGAGCAGTGTGGACAGTGAGTGTTTTTTTTTTTTTTTTTTTTTCCTCTTTTTGCTTTCCTGTTGCTGACCAGAACCAGCTGCTGCTAAAGCACCAATCATGCTGTTTATCACGGATACGTTACGATGCCCCGAAGGCCTCTCTGGGGTCCTCGAGTCAAACACCGCAACACACACAGATTGCCACTTCTAAATATTTGATTACATTTAAGCATGTTTTGTAAGCTAGTTTGCTTTTGCCGTATCTTCATTAATCTTTAACGCGGCACTCTGTGCTGTGACTCTGTCCTACTTCAGCTGAAGGGTGTGCAGCGTAGCGCAGATATTGTAGCGCGTCCCATAGAGATGATTCTGCTTTGAAGTTCGGTAATGAATGCGTCTAAATCGGTGTGTGCTGTCAGGGTTGTTGGATTTGGCCCCTCGTTGGGTGCAGACAGGCTTTTATCCAGGGAGGAGAGTATTGTTACCAAAGCTGGTCTGGTTCGTCAGTGACAGAACAGTGCCTCTACTTTTGGCACTTGCTGCTGTCAATAAGACGACCTCCTTTTATCCGGGGCGCCGCTCTGTTGTTCGTCAAGTACCCCCAGATCTCACTTCGTCTTAGCACAGCTGCTCCTCTTTGGACACTAATGAACTTCACAGTTGACTCATCGTGTTCATTCAGATAAAGACCTCGGTGGCGAAATGACGAAGTTGCCAGCCAAAAGTGACTATCCAAAGAAAATAAAGTAAAAATACTGACTCGCTGTCTGTAAGCACGTTGCAGTAGGAACAATGCCAGAAAAAAATCTGTAATTATTTTTTAGCTGATGAGATATTGCACTCTTTTTCCAGAGATGGATCGATGCATTCAGTTTCTATGCTCCTCTATTCTGGAATAAACTCCAGGAAAACTGAAAAACATCAGAAACTCTGAGATCCTTTGGATCAAGGCTAAAAGCCTCCCTGTTTAGAGCTGCCTTTGTGGAAAACTGATCAACATATTTGATGTATTTGCTTTATGATTTTGATGATAAAATTTGACAACATGTAACGTTTATGCCTTGTTATATAATTGATGACTGTTTTTATGACGTAAGACGCTTTGAACTGCCTCGTTGCTGAAATGTGCAACACAAATTTGACTTCAGTTGACTTGAAGCAGCGTGCACTTTGATATGGGACATAAAAACTACAACCTCAAGAAACCTGCTGCACATTTTTTTTTTTTTTTTACTCCTCGTTACGAAACACAAGTTGAAATCAGCAGCTCTGATTGCAAAGAGAAGCTGAAAATCTGTATCTGTCTGTAAAGCACTGGTCTGTCTTATCTCTACTAAATATAAAAGGAAATGTGTTTGCTGCAGTTTCCACAGTGAACAACAAATAGCTACTGGTCTGCTCATAAATTTTCATGAGCTAATCCCAGATGAGGATGATTCAGTAACACTCCAGATGTTGATGCTTAAGGTTACAAATTGCCTCTTTCTTTTCAGCCTCCAATGCTGCTTTTGTTATAATAATTGAACCAATTATGTAGCAGCGTTGCTTGAGAAATTACGGCTGAAGATGTTTCAGTTTATCACGTATCAGGATGGACATTTTTAAATGGATCAGATCAATAGATGCAGCTACATCTAATGATGTGTGACTGAACTCTGCTGCCATCTGTAGAGCTGCGCAATGTTTTTCAGTCTTCATTACTTTTTTTTTTTAAGAACTGTTATTAAAAAAAAAATACTATCTGGTCAAAATGATCCCACAGAAGATGGTGGAGAATGCTGTTATTTTCCAAAGGACTAAAATAACAGAAATCCATTTCTAGAAGCACTTATGGAGGTGGCTTCAAAAAAAAAAAAAACTCTTAATCTAAAGACAAAGATGAAAAGAAAAATAGCAGCCTGGTCAGTGGGAGGCAATCTCTCGCCTGAAGCAAAGCGGTGAACCACCCATATTGCCAGGGGTCCTGGGAACCACAGCAGTTAGGACCCAGCAGCGCTCAGTCGTTATCCTGCTCTCCCACAGCGGAGCGATGGGGGCTGGGACGGAGCCCAACCACACGCAGGTCACAGAGGCTGTAACGAGAGCCAGATGTGCAGGAGAGACATGAAAACACTTGGACAGGAACCTCTTTACCTTTTTAAGTATGAGCACGCACACATGTGCGCACACGCGCTCCCTCATGGGAGATGAAGCATTTGAAGAATGTTAGGACAGTAATGGAACTTTTTTTTTCCTCTTATTTTGTTTTATCACTTTCAGAGTTTACGCTTTTGACAGCTCGTAGATGAGACGATTAGCAGATTTAATCAAAAAGAAAACCAAGAACGCTGACTGCTTATGAAAATACTCATTAGTTTAAACCCCCGAAGTACTGAAGTGTTCAAAGTAGGCAGATTCATATGATTCCTATTTACTCTGAATCTGGGTTGGGGGTTGAACACACCCCTTCAGGGAAGGAAATTACTTCATGGCGTCGTTAAACGAAGTACTTACCCAGCTGTTACAAGATAAGCCTGCTGTAGGTCCAGGTGTGAGCATGTTTGTGACTAAAAACAACCACCAGCATTCTTGTGCAATGATTACAAAAAACCTCATGAATAATATTTGAATTTCATAAGAAAGCATTAATCTGTCTTGTTCATCAGCTGAGTTGGAGAGAACTGCCACAGATTCATTAAAGTCGTTGGTTTCGGCTGGCGTCTCGTGTCACGGAGCCCTCGATGAGGGCAGGGCACTCTGCTGTATCTGGCCGCTGCGTCCTTCATCAGCGCAGGCCCCGCGACCCGGCCTCGCCTCCTCATGTTTGTTGATGTGGCACACATGCAGACTGACCCGGAAGGCGGGGCAGCTGTCTGTCGTTACCAAGTTGGAAAGCACAAAGAGCCAGATCGCGTATAAGCCCCTTTTAACAATGAAAACAAGGAGGTGAATGTAAAGCAGCCTTCAACGAGCCTAATGAAGGCAGGACTGTGGGAGGAATGTGCCAGCTGGGTGGAGCTTCGTTTAGTTTTTCCTTTTACATGAGGAATCTCGCTGGGGTTGGAGCAGTTTGAGCTGTTTGGATGCGCTACAGAGAGGCAGGTTTTAGGTTTCAGATCAAATATCGTTTTCATTGTCAGTTTCACAGAGCTGCTGGTTTCTGTCTGCATAAATGAAACGAGGATGAAACCAGTTAATATTTGATTTTGCTACTGTGTACCGGTGGGGAAAAAAAAGGCTTTTTTCCCCCACCTTGTTAAGTCATTTGTAGTTGCAATGTTACCCGTTTCGTCTGTCTGTTCACTTTTTGAGTTTTCGCTCCGTGACTAGATGCCAGTTATTTAACTCAAGTTTATTTCCTCCGGCACCTTGTCAAAATAACAAGAAAAACTGATCTGTTTGAGCTGCTCTTTCAATTTGTTTTCCACACTCCTCAGTCACGAGGCTGTTCCCTCTCCACAGCGCTACATTGTGAGTAGGTTGCATGTTTGTTGTTTGAGCGCTTCCAGTAATACACTGGTGCCTTGCCAACTTGGCAAAAGTCTTGCGCAAAAGTCCTGGAGGTAAAATGTATTTTTCCTGGTAACTCCAGAAAATGCCGCGTTTATCTCTCCAGCTTGTCATTTCATCCGTTTTATTGAAGCAACAGGATCTTCGGCTCTCCTCGGTTCCTACGAAAGCCTCCTTACCGTTGGCTCGCACCGGAAAGACAAGTGAGCTGCTTCTTTCTGCATCTGCCATCCACTTTGCAGAGGAAGTGAAATTTATCAGATCTGTGTCGACCACCGGTTGTTCTTGAGGGTGTTAAAGTGTTCATGAATATTTTATTGCTGATGTAAGCTTTGCATCAGTGAGTTACGGGCCTCCTCAGCCCCTCACCTCATCTCATGTCTGTGAAATCGAATCCCTGGGTGCCCGCTATCTGCTTTATTGTCTATGATGGTTATGCTGACTGAAGCCGTGCTGACTAAATTGGATGCTTTATTTGTTTGTTTTTTAACTGTGGGAGTCGACCGCTGTGTGTTTGGATCAGGAAGAATGCTTTAATTTAAATATATGGGTCTTGGCTCCTGGTAGGATTTGTATCTTTATTTAACTTTTTTTCTTTTTTTTTTTAAATATCTAAAGGCACATTATTTTCTTTTTATATTTCTTTTTATAATGAGCTGCATTAAACCTATTCTAAAGTACATAGATAAACCTGTTTTATAATCTAACAAAACAATCTGAGGGTAAATTACAATTTCTTTAAAGAAGAAATGGTGTCTGTTCAGGATTATTGTGTATTTCAAGGGAAAAAAACCCCAATATAAAAATAAAAAAAAACAATATAAGAAAAATGAAGTCCAATGTGTGAATATTCGAGCATTAAATCTACTTATCAATGCAGCAGATTAACAAAAAATAAACATAAAAAAATTTGATTTACAGACTGCTAATACAAGGATTATGGTCATTAAAGATGACAATGAGTACCCCAAGGTTTCTGAGGAACCAAGGTTATCCTTCAGCTTTCATATCAAACCCAGCAACAGGTCCCTAAAAGACCAATATTAATAACAACTGTGGTAGTAGGGTTTGCTTCTGACAGTAACTGTTGATTTTGATAGCATACTATTATTATTAGACTGTGAAACTTGTTAAAGATGATATTTTTTGCTCTTTCTATAACACAAGTTGACTTGATTCTTTAACTTCTTCATGGAATATCCAACAGCCCATCAGCTTTTCTTTCTGATGTCTCTCAGTCTTCGCAGAGTTTTTGAAGTTGGTTCCGCTGATAGTTTACCCTGAACTTTCCAGAAAATCTGCAGTTTTCAAGCCTGACATTTCTAAACACAGAGTCAATTAAATTTATAGCACTGCCAAAACTGTTAGAAAATGCTTTTCTCGAACAAATTTCCTACATCTGCCATAGATGTTTGGTAATAATTCATGGTTTAGGCACCGTCGGGTTTAAAGCTGTTTAACTTTTCCAGTTTAATCGTCTTCACAGCAGGTTTTAAAGCACTTGAAGGAACATCCATACGAGGAAGGCTTTTTTTCTCCTGCTCTGATGATTTGGGACATTGTACTTTTTCTTTACAAATCAAACCTTGAAAGTCAAACACACTGACTGATTTTGTTTTTATTCGGAGTTCATGAGCCCGAAATCATCTTGTTTCTTTAAGCCCTTAAGATGCAAAGCTCTGTAGAATAAAATAAAAAGAATCAAATAACCTCTTAGAAGTTAGATTGCAGGTACAGATTAATTTCCTTCTTTCATGTTTTAGCTGTTTATATTTTTGTTACTGTCTGAAGTACCTGATTTTGCTGCACTTTATATTTGCAGTAAAGAACTATCTTAATTTAAACCAGCGTTACCTGACTTAGCTGGTGTTAGAATGTGCTCTAAAGTGACTAACGATCCGATGATAGAAAATATTTTCGGATTCCTGCTGTATTTACAGAACTATGCAGAAAACCAGATGCTTTGTAAACACTGAATTTGTTCAGGAAGAAGAGTCCATCTGTTGAGATTTGTTTCTCTGAAAGCCACTTCAGTTTAGGGAATACTTCCCATGTTTTGGACAGGATACCGTAGCGAGGGCGGCAGTAGCTGAGCCCCAGCGGCTAAGTCTCTCTCCCAGGGCAGTGGTCCAGGGTAATTCGCTTCTTGCTCCCTGTCGTCTGGGTGGATTTTCTCCACTTTGCAGGTTTCCCTGAATCCAGTGCTGCCATCTCCTTTCCCAAGCTTTTCAAATGCACAAAGTAAACTAGGAGAACTACAATTATGGTATATTTGAAATAACTGAGTCTGGTGCAGAGCTGAGCTCAGGGGTAATTTTCTCAACAAGTGGGTTCAGTGTTTAGTCCGCAGAAGACTGTCTGCCTCCCACCGCTTTCCTGACCTTTTTATTATCTCTACTTGGCACTAATCGGACTTGTTCGTTTATTTTCAGACTATTTTCATTCATCCTTGTTGTTGTACTTTACGGTAACCTCAGACACTGGTGTAACTTGTTTTTTCCCCCATTGGCCCAATTACTCACTGAAAGAGAAATTACTGGAAACCTTATGCTGGTTCCTTGTAATGGCTATAAAGAGTTGAGTCAAAATTTGACTGGAGGGGGTAATGAGTAGATACCTGAAAATATACACTTATTCTGATAAAATAAAGCAAGAGTAGCTTCAAAGCTCACCTGCTTTATCACATTGATTAAAGGCAGTCAATAGGAGGCGATGCTAGCAATGTTAACGAGTCCAGGAAGTTGTTGTGGTCAGCTTTCCTGCTATTGTTTCAGCCTCCACACTGCAGCTTGGTTTGACCACCAGAATCTAGCTGAATCCAGCCTGGGTGATTTGCATCTGGGCTGAGTTGGTCCTCTGTAAACCTCAGTCTGGGCTCGACTCAGAACGGAATGTCCCTGTCTTTGTCGTTTGACCTGAAATGCCACCAAAAGTCAGGAACACTCTCTCCAAAGCACAGCACTCTTGTTACACCCATGAGAACGATAAAGGCGTTTTAATGAGCCCCCCTAAAACAAATATTTGACATTAGTTGGGCTGGATTTATCTGCTTTTAAATGTTTCAAATGGCACTCTAAGATAAAAAAACAATAAGAGTTAAAGAAATAGAAGGAAATCTTAGTCGTTTCCACACAGATTAGTTTCTTCAAATCAGTTTTAGGCAGTTTTATTGTTCCAGTCTGATATTCTTGATTTGACCCAAATGTAATTAAGTGGTATGCTCAAACTTTTGGGGGCCACACAGAAAAGACTGGGCATAGACTGATTGGTTCCAAAAGCATCTATAAAGAAAATGTTCTGTAAAAAGCAAAATCTTCCGTTTCCAATATTAAGTTTTTTTTAAAATCAGTTTTAGCCCTAATCTAAGCTAGAAGTTTATTCTTTACGATATATTTATTCCACTTTACCCATAACAACACAGCACATATTTTTTTCTAGAAATTGAATGTTTTTTTTGTTTGACTAGGGTTTGTGTGGTTTATCCAGACTGTTGTTGCAACAATGCAGGGAAGCCAAATTTAGAGGCCCACATAAACTCTGCTGCCAGCTAGAGTTTAAATTTGTAATTTCATTCAAATTTTCAACGATTAAACTTTCAACCAAGAGGCTCAAATTGAAAAGCTTGTCACATGTGTCAGCTTATGGGATGGGTCTTTTAAGCCATATCCACAAAATGTTGTTTGAGTGTTATTCAGTGGAGATCCATCTGGGCTATGTGACATGGAAGTCTTTGATCCTAACAATTGTGATTAGGAAAACTTCATGCTATTAGAATTAACAAAGGTAAATATATTGGGTGTTTAGTTTAGTCCCAGGCTCTCTGAAGTTTAATTGTGTTTAGATTATTTCTGACTACTTTGAGTTCAGTGAACAACATAAGAAACCCAAGGGATTTTCTGCATTGCAGTGCAGCAAATACATGCAATTCAATTTAAGCATAATAAGAGACACAGTAAAATCAAATATGTGAGTAATAAAGAGGGAAAAAATTAAATCAATGACAATTGAACAAAATAACTGAGTATATGTAGAAAAAAAAACCATTGTTACATTATTAAAAAGTAGAAACAAGTTATACAGTTGGATTTGTTTTGTGATAATACTGTGAGGCCAGTTCAGTTTTTACTCGTGTTTATGTCATATACACACACATTATTAGTGTCAAAACAGCAAATAAAAGCCGATGATGTGAAATTTAGACAAACTGTATGTACGGCAAATACACATTTCACAAAATCTGCCCGCTGTTGACGCTGGCTTACAAGCAGTAAATTAAATGACAAATTAAAAATCTAATTCTAAAGTGGATAACAGAAAGCAGTCCCTCTACGGAAAAGCATCTGAGTCCCAATTTCACTTCAGCTAACAGTAACTCAGATAAATATTTCTTGATAAACAAAAAATGGTGCCAGTGCCTTTTAAAAATAACGGTATGTATACGAGTATCACTAAATAGCAACATTATTTTTTATGTGTTTGTAAAATTCCACTCATAGTTGATTAAGGCTGGATGTAGTCTGGTCAGAATATATGAGACACCACTAAGTTTAATGAACTCATTCAAATGAGGGCTTGCCAGTGGTTGGGGCTGAACAGGTGCCGCAGCAGGAGAGTGATGGAGCTGTCAGCCCAGCGCTGCTTCAACACACCTGCAGAGTCTGGACTTACTGCACAGCATATGTGAACACAGCTGTGTGGGTGAGCAGTTACCATCCCACCCACAGACACAGAGGCATGAGGGGACTCTTAGTAAAACATTAGTCTTCTTTTTTACCAACTTTCTGACCAAGAATGGTTTTTCATGGAGAAGTTCTCTTCTGGCTTGTCTGCAGATGAAATAAGCAGCAGTTGTGGAAGCAGTCTGTCTTTTATTTCTGTGTTTACGATGAGATAATTGAGCTCGTCTTAGCTACTCTGTGATGTCTTCAGCTCTTGACATTCTCCGCCTAAGCTTGGGGGCTGGGGGTGTAAATAAAACCCAGCTGACTTGGTTCTTACCAGCTTGTTTGATTCCGCTGCAGCCTTCGCAGACTAGATGGATAATTACATGTTTACAGAGGTATATGTCACCTGTGACAGCCTGTGGCGTTGACAGCGGCCATGTGTGTGCACCTCGTAACGCTCCAGTCTCTCTTTAACGCACAACTCCTTGAACACACATTTACATTGCACGGCTTCAGTTTCAGATGTGTTCAGTGAAGGGTTTAGAGCCGCGTTATGCTAAAGTGACCCAACTGCACGAGCAGCAGAAGAGGCGAGCTTTTGATTTTGATTTGCCGTTCAGCTGTGTGTGTGTTTGTGGTGTATTGATGCCGTGTCAAACACTCCTCTGGGAAAAGTAAAGGATCTGCAGTTTGAATGGTTGCTGCCGTAATGTCAATACCAGTATGTAGACGTTGTTATGAGTGGCTGTGTGGGTTTTCTCTCTCTCCCGCTGTAAGCTCGTATATAGAGGAAAAACACAAGGCTGAAAAATGGCTCCGAATTTGGGAGGAGTGACGATGTGTCATTAGGGAACCATCCAGCTTCTCTTAAGCTGTCCAGTGTAGAGCTCTGCTAAATTTGAACCTTAACAAAAGGTTAATAAAATTGCTTTGGTTGATGTTTTGAGCCTCTCCCAAGCTATAAACATTTTACTGCATGTGATGAGAAATCCAGTCGCTCTAAAGTCTGTTGCTGATGAGGTAAAAATATGACTAAAGTGGCTGATTTGAGTGGTGCACACTTAGCATGCAGTCTGTGAAGCCATGTGGTCTGATGTTGAAGTTAGTCAACTGAGTAAAACTGGGATGCTGGTAATTGCTTCAGGTAATTCATCTTGTATGCACAACTCTCTACACACACTTGTTTTGTGTTACTTAAACTCTGTATTGCTGTTGGGCTTTACTGTGCTGTTTTCTATTCCAGCATTGCACAGATTATGTGCAGCTGTGTGCTGCTTAATAACTATAATGCTTCCCTTTCTCAGGAACAAGTGTGTGATTGATATCATTCCCATGCCAGGCCAAGTGCTGCTTTATTTGACAAGGAGCTGAAATAAAGGCAGCCATGTCATATGATTTTAATGTTCCATGACAAGACTCTGACTGCTTTCCACACTCATAATGTAGCTGAGACGCAAGTTGTTTTCTGCACTCCTCTGTCTACTATGAATAAATCAGCCAAGTGGTTGCATTTAGTATTTTTTTCCGTCTTTTGCTGAATTATTTGTCTGGAAGACCTCATTTGTTCATATGCTGAGGGAATACAGATTATGGGTAATTTTATTCATTGGCAGTCACCCACTTACCTCGGCATAGTGTGCATAGGATTTTTATGTGTCTTCCCAAAACTTACTGTTTTAAAAAAAACGATAAACCCTTAATGGTATAGGTTTTCTGACTTTTTCACTTTTCTTAATTTTGTTTCTAATCTATTACCACAGACACTGCTTCCTTATGATTACCATTATGCTGATCAATATGTATCCTAATTAGCCACCTATTAAATGCACATTTTCCATTTATTTGGCTTTAAACTTTTATATTTGATGTACCTATCAGATTTTATTAGTGCAGCACTTTCATATAAGTCTATAAATTTTCACCACTAGTCGTTACTCTGCCATGGCCTAGATTTATTCAGATCCAGGCCTAGACTGGGATGAAATTTTCACATGATGATAACTTTGAGTCAAAATATTATATTATGATATTTACACACAAATCTAAAACTGAAAAAAATGTTAGATATGATCTAGCTCCTTTTATTAAAACCGTGTAGCGGTAAGTATTAGGGTTTCCTCCGGAGTCTGGAGCAGTGTTAATGTATGGAGTCGGATTTCAGTTTCCAGACTTCACAAAGTATTCGTTTGTCTGAATGTTTTGTCCTTCCTTGCTTTGTTTCCTTCTTCCTTCCTTCCTTAATAAGAGTGATAGGTCATTTTTCTTTAGTTCTCATACAATGACTGTCATTGTTTTTCCCTACCAGAAATGTTTCCGGTTAACAGACTCTGTGTCTTTGTAATATGTGAGGGAAAAGTGTGATTTTATTCTTTCAACCACAGGAGAGGGGCTTCTCCACTCAGCTGGAAATCCCTTCATTTACTATTAAGCTCGCTCTGGCATCTCAATGAATTAAACAATTAGATGGAATTTGCTCTGTAAAATTTATGAAACCTTGTTTTTGTTGTACACCAGTAAACATCATGTGTCTAGCGATCTTTGCTCTGGGGTAACTGAGAGGCTTTGAATCTTTAAATGTTGCTCTGCATAAAGTTGTGTTCAGGTGAGTGGGTGTTGTAGCTGATTGTAAAACCCTATGCCGAGGTCTCATCTGTTACAGTAAGGGATAAATAATACAGTTTTAAAGTCACACCCAGTCTGAGATATTATCTCAAGTGCAGTGGTTAAAAAGTCTTCCCTTTTAAATATAAAATTTTAAATGCCTTATCTTAACCAGTCGGCCACTGTGTGCCAAACATACCCTGTGTGTAACAAGCTTGGCCTGTAATATCTTTGAGTTGTATCAAGGAAATGATCCTTTTTACTTACAGGATGTCCTCTGGTTTCCTTCAGCAGATAAATATCGAAAGTGCTCTCAGACATGGTCTGTGGTTGTTTCCAGGTAGCATTTAGTCGTTCTGCAGGTGATTTATGGGAAACCTCGAAGACAGAGCCCAGCTTGCAAAGCATACTTGGAGAACGGCTGTTGCTGTACATCTACACACCATTCTTGATGGCACTGCGTGTGACGCATTTTACAGTTTTGATGTGACAATTTTCTTTGCCTGTTTCAGTACTTTTAGTTGAGAATTTGATTTTGGATGGATTTTTGTGAAAGTGGGAGTGTGTGTGGTTTGAAGCATATTTTGAAGTGCCCATTGCTGCATCAGATTGGAGGGAGCTGCAGGAGGATTTTGTCTAAATTAGCATCTTTGTGATAACATTGATGCCGACCAAGCCTGTAGAGCTCCCTCACACAAGAACGCCAAATTAATGACATTTTGAGACTGCCAGCTGTTACAGAAAGATGTGCCCAACATTTGGTTTCTTTAATCATTTAGGTCTGCACTGCATGCGATGACAAATCCCAATCAGCGATGTCTGGTTGATTTTGAATACAACGCAGAATTAAACCTCACCATCATGAATGACAGAATGCTATTCGTAACTGCTTTGTTTAAATGTGATGAATGTCACATGGTCCAATAGAGTAAAGCTGCTGATGTGACTTTTCACAGAAACTCACAATGTTGCTCATCTGGCATGATGCTGACATGTTCTCTTAAATTAATGGAAAATGGAGTATGTCTGACAGGATATGTTTGAGAAAATGCTCCTGAAGGCAAAGCTCCCTCAGATCGCCGGCTCTTTGCACTTTTGGGGGACCCTCGCCACACTGTGTTTAATTGGAGGGCAGAGAGCTGGGCTACCTGCGGTGGTGAACTGAGCACAGCCACTAAAGTAGCTGGTCCTCTGTGGATGAAGAGGACAATGATGGAAATGTCTTAGGTGGTAAGTTCGTGGGAAATTAAGAGAGTGCAGCTTTCTAAAATGGCCCCAGCGGTCCCTCACTGAGGTGAGAAGAACCAGTTTGGTATTTCTGTCCAGGAGCTGCGTGCTCTGTCTTTGCTCTGAGATTAAAAAGGGGAGGTGGAATTAGACAGCAGAGTTAAATCTTATTAGCTCTTGTCCCGCTGGCAGCCACCTTTTGCACCTTCTTCATTATCTCTGAGTGTATGTGTGTGTGCTTTGTGTAGAAGTAAGCAATGGGGAAAAGCACAGAGATAATGTCTCCAGATTATTAATGACATTGTATATGGAATGATGACTTTGCCAGGTGTTTCTCTACTTTTTAACTTTACAGACAAAGTAGTTCATGTGCCACTTTTGATGCAGAAATCTGTTAAATCTATTATTTTTTTTAAGGAAAAACAGAAATCATATAATCTGATTTAAAAAAAAAAAAATCAAATGCAAGAAATCAATTTGAAGCTCTGCTTGTATTTTATGACTCACCACTGTATTAATATCGCTGCTCATGCTTATTCATCAGTGAACATTCTGTCCAACTCAAGATTTTACACGGTGTGCTTTCATGTCTTTTTAAATAACCGTATTTGTGCCAGCACTTGTGGCAGGGGGTCTTTGAGGCTGTGAAGCAAAAATACTTCAGCTGTAATGCCAGTGAATTCTTTGTAGGTCTCCTGTTGTTTCTATCTTGGTCTCAGGCTTTATTCAGCTCTGAAGCATTGGATTAGGAAAAAAAACTTTTATCGGGATTGTGTTATAAATATGTAATTACTTAGGCTCTCTGTCAGTTCTTTTTATTATGGTTCATGGCAAACGTGTAAAGGAAAATGACTGCATCTAATCCCACGTTCATAATTTTTCTGAGACCCACCTCTTTATTTTCACCTTTCATCCGGTTGCTTGTTTTGATACCGATGGAGAAGTTTGACGGTGAAAAGCCCTACTGACCAAAAAGAAAATGGCAAGAAAGTACCAAAAAACATTGCATCTGTCCCCAAGACCTTTGGTAAAATATTCAGGTGACAAAATAAACAGAAGTAGAAATTTTGGACGTTCCATAACTTGCGTGTGTAACTAACCTGGTATTTCAGAAAAGAAAAGCAACAGACAATCAAGCACGGTGGTAATGTGGCTGTGTCTGTCAGTTAGCAAGACCCCAACAACTGCTAACAAGGTTGAGGATTGTTGTGGTCAAAGTCTTTAATCCAATTCAGATGCTGTGAGGGAATAACCTTAAATAGACTCTTCATACTCGAAAACCTCCCAATGTCGCTGAATTAAAACAGTTCTTCGAAGTGCTGGCTTCAAACACTCATTGCCAGTTATCACTTGAGCAGCTTGAGCAGTTGTTGGCGCTAAGGGTGGTACAACGAGTTATTAGTGTGCAAAACAGTGTGTATTCTATAAGAGGCCAAAAGATTTTTCACAACACTGGGAATGGGATAAAATGTAGGAAAGGGAAAATGGCGACCACAGTTGGAGCAGAATAGCTCGTCAGTATCCGTTTATCAAATGGCACCTTTTTCTCATTTTGAATTGCATGCTGGTCAGTTTTGCTGTGTATTTAACAGATTCAAAGCTCTGATTAGATTTAGTATAACCTCACAGTGTCAAAATCAATCATAGAATCCCCTCTAACAGTGATAAAACTGTCTCCCTCTTGATAAAAACATGCTTCCTCCCTGTCCCTTTCCAATTTGCTCCATCTCCGCTGAGTTGCTTCTGCTTGCCAGACTTCTCCGCCGCACCCCCACTTGCCCCAAAACCTTTTCTCCACACATTCAGTCTTTCTGTGTACCCGGCGATGCCGTCCACTAATGAGGATGAGCTCATCAGGGCATCTGCATGAGAGAGTGGAACATATTTACACAGATTATTCAGCTGTTAGAAGGACTCCAAAAGAACAATCTTTTATTTCCAGCCTAGTGAGCACAAAACGCTTCCTGCTTCCGGGTGTCTGACACATTTACTCAAAATGTGAAGAGTTTTTATATTCCGCATTTTAGAAATTTGTGATTACTGCCGAACAAACAATGAAGATTTGAGTAGGATAAAAATGAACCCTTTTTTTTTTTTTTTTTTTTAATGCTTTAAACTGCTAAGTTTTTTGGGGAGTAGAGCACAGGAAGCCAAGCTTCAAAGCCATTGATGCATGAAGAGCATCACATTGCTCATACTGTATGTTGCAGCAGAAAACCTGCAAACTGCAGAGTATTACAGATTTATAGAGAAAAGTAAATGAATAGGCTTTTTCTTATTGGCTCATTTGTTTGCACCTATTCCCAGGAAACTGATAATTCATTGAAACATCTAACTATATGAAACTAAATCTGGCTAAATGACACCAGATACAGTATTTGAGGGATGCCACTAGTCCATCTGAAATGACTGTATGATCAGAGGAAAACTCAAACATCTATTCTGATCTGCGTGAGCTTTGTCTAGGCAATAGCTCTTTATTTTCTGTCATGGCCCCATTAAGGAACATAATTGTTTTTTCTAAACCTCCCTAAATTGATATACTGTTGAGAAAGCGGTGATATTTAGTTATATATCTCTACAAACCATTGTATGACTTTCTGGCTCCAGCATTCTGCATATAATCATCTGATTATCAAAACAGATCAATAAAAGAAGCTGCAACAACTTACATCTTTATTTATTTTATTCTTAAGTTTTAAAAATGCCCAAGTTCAGTATGCTAACTCAATTTGTAACATTTAATTAAGGCCTGCTCAATCTGTGTGTTTCTCAAAAAAGTGCAAATGATTCACTGGGATGTGCATTTTTAGACTGAACACACTAACATTCAAAACTTTTTTTTTTATATTTTAAACAATCGTTACTTGTTATCTTCATCAAGTTATCCCTTTTTAAAAATGGTAAAGTCATTAACTTATAGAATTTGCAACATTGCCTATGTTTTAGCTTATCGGAATAGCTGAAGAGGTGAATAACATTTTATATTTACAGTAAACCTAAGGGCTTTTTATGCTTTGTGATATTTCCTGGTCTTTTACTGCCAGCTACCATCACTTTACTTGCCTCTGCTGCCCTCATTTAACTTTTTTCACCATCATAAACTTCTCCGTCTGAGTTCTGTACACCGGTGTGCCTGTGTAGGCTTCCTCTGCTGGGTTTAGTTTGAGCACTGCTGCCACCTAGTGACTGGAGGTTTGTTTAAGCATGAAAGAATATGTTAAAAGTGAAATCAGTTTGATTAATTTTAATCTCCTCGCCTGGGGGATAAACCTGATGTGACACAGAGGCCTACATTTTTTTTCTCTGCCACTCTTCAAAATGACAAAGATAAGAACATGCCCTTCAAGGCAGAAATAAGCTGTTATCATACATATGCACATATCTACAGCCAGAACAAAAATTAAAAAGTTCACACCTGTAACTCTGTGGCTTTGCAAAAGAAGGTTAAAATAGATGCCAGCAAGAGTGGGATATGGGGTCGACAAGTTACCATAACAACGTCTGTTTGTTCTTTGAAGTGTTTGTGGATATAAAGGCAATTTGTTCATGTTGTTCATCATTATATCATTGTAAATAATTTCTAAGTGAGTTGTCAACTAAGTGATTAAATAACCAGAGTGAAAATTAACAGTTAATAGTTTTAATATAAGCTTGTGAAAAAGCTTGTATTAATATTTGTATTGTATTGTATTAACAATATTAATATTTCTGTCTTTCTGCCTGGATTTTGAGTTGAGTCCTGTTTCTGCCTGATATATTTGACAGCATAAGCAGCATAGAGTTGAAAGCTGTTTTTACTGGGATCGGTGAGTAAAAGTGCTCATGACAAGGTTGCTGTGCAACTTGGCAGAAATTACTGAAACTTCAGAAAGCATTATACACGAGTGAAAACAGTTCCGCCTGTGGCACTGAATTCAATTTAAGCTTAGATTACTATGATTTTGGATCATTATAACATTTGTGGTGAAATTACAAAGTCCTAATGCTTAGGTTGACAGTTGATGATGTAGATAGTTTCCAGTTAAAAACTGCATGAATGAAGAGTGAAACGTCATCGCATCTAGGGTATTCAAATGCTTGAATGTATTTATAATTGAAATCATATCCACATAACCATTTTATTCTCACTGTATGACAATAAATCAGACTAATCTTTTCCATTTGTTAGGAGCTTTGTATCTAATTAGATTTTTTTGATACTTTGAAATTATTGTTCATGTAGAGGACCCACTTGTTCCTTAGCTTTAATGTCCTGGCTAATGTCTTAAGGTGTTTCTTCCCAATTTCCACATTATTATCTTTTCTGATGCCACTTACTTTGCATAAATGAGCAAAAAGGCTCATGCCTTTTCATTTTCCCCCTCTGAAGATTGGTTCATCCACAGTACTATGCCATTATTTCTTAAACCAAAACCATTTAGCTATTCAGAAAGGTTGCTAAAGCTGTTAATGCTACTTCCCCCCCACAACTACCAAAATGAAATCTCACCTTTGACACTTTTACATTTATATAGGTCATAAAAAAAGTGGCATTAAAAAGATCCTCTCCAACACAACACAATAATGGCTAATTGTAATTAAGCAACACAGCAATACTAAAACTGACAACACAAATATCAGAACTGAAAAAAAAAAGTTGTAAGACAAAATTACTAAATAATGTCAAATACTAAAATGCTTTACTTTCATCTTGCCGATATCCATTTGAGTGCACTTTCTTTGCCTTTTGTAGTGCATCTGCAATCAGAACACTGAGGGAGTTGTTGTACAGACTTGGTTCAGTGCGTTCTTTAAAATAAGCCCTCTATAATACAGGAACTGCTGGTTGTCTGTACTCGGGATGAACTGACTTTGTGAGATTACAACAGACTCTGTCCGCAGAAGGTTTTCATCTGACACAATCAGTCTCTCAGGACTGGTGTGGGAATTATTACACTCAGTCATAGGCCACAGAGTTCACCTTCTTCTTTCCTTATACCTTGTTAATGCATGCTGTTCTTCTGACAACTACTGTACTGTGAGAAGGCATGTGAGAGACCCATGACTGCAACTAGCAAGGGGATGGAATCCCTAAAGGCAACAATGGCTCCCTTTCTTGGCTTTACAGTATTTAACAGCAAATTTGAACCTAACTGATTGTGTGTGTATTTCTTGGATACATTCGCTTTTCTATTAAAGATTATTAAAGTCTATGCAAACTTGGTGTTTTCTGGGCTCTGGTCTTGTACGTGAAACCTATGGTACCATATATTTGTTCTGCCTTTTTAATTACTACCTTTCCAGCAACGTGAACATTAAAGACTTAGACGTGATGAAAGCTTTCATTGACCAGTCCAATTAATATCCCTTTAACTGATGTACCATGACAGATTTTTTTTTTATCCTTATCTTAACCATAAAGCTGACTTTAGGCTACAGAGGCCATTGTTTACCAATGCCAAGATGCGGTGAGAAAGCAAGAATATGGTATGCTGCTAAAAATCTGTATTTATTGCACAGTGGTACAACTTATGTTTTTAATATTACTCCTTTCCAAGAGGCTGAATTAGAAAAAGCAAGGAAATATTTTTTGTACAATAATATTAGTAATATATGACAGCGAATTTAAAATCTTTGCTAAAGGCCAACTTTTTCTAACATGTTTTTATTACACTAAAATTGAGTTTAAAGTGAGCTGTTGTACTTGACAATACATTATTAAATAATTTTGAAATGCATAGATCAACAGTGGAATATATACAGAAAATAAAATGGAAACACTAACCATGCCTCATACAGGTTAAGGTTCTATTGACTAGTTTAAGTCTTCTTAAGACTGATGTTTAAGTCAGTTTATTTTAGCACTTTTACTGTGTTTAAATAAGTCTGTACAAGGCACCTGGGAATGAAACCAAAAATTGGTGAAGTTCCCTACTCTATCAGGGTTCTAATACACTACAGTACTAAACTTTTGACAACTTTTTTTATTTTCAGTCTATGTACAGACTCTTTCTTTGTGCCTAAAAACTCGCTTCAATCTAAAATGTGGAAGGGAAAAGAACTTGCAATACAATCAGACTAGTGCTGCTGTCACTCTTCTCTTAATTTGGCTCAGACACGGATGAAAGTGAGGCACAACTTTGGCTTAGCGGTTAAGCCAAGCTGACATTTTGTACTGAAATGACAGAACAAAAAGCAGGAACCACTGTAAAGGAAAATATTTTAAACTTTATACTCACAAATGACTCCCATGGTCGCCTTATTAATCTGGCCGTTGGATACTTCAGATATCTGTCCTAGCTTTGTTGGGCTGTCTTTCCTCCTGTTTAAGATATGTCTTCACTTAAACTGAAGACTCAGTTAGTCTAACAATCCTGACACAAAATGATCCTTTAAACTGGGAGAATGTTTTGTTGGCTCAGGAAAATTCTGTGCATGTCTGATTACTTCTATGGAGCTCACTCATGTTTCCTGAAGAGATGAACTTTGTCTCCAAATGCCTTCCTTTTTTGTTCTGCCAGTAACACTTCCATTCAACATATTACTATTTAGAGGGTCTTTATAGGTTTTATGGCTCTTCTTTATAATATTTGCCTTTTATATAACACTTTCAACAAGAAATTTAATTTCCTTATCTTTGCTCACTAGGGAAAATAAATTATTTTTTTAAGAAGTCTTAATGGCGACTGTGGCTCTGTGGGAAGAGTAGTTGTCTTGTGACCGGAAGGTTGTAGGTTCAATTCCAGCTTCCTCCTGCCTCATGTCGATGTCCTTGGGCAAGGCACTTAACCCCAAAATTAATTGGATGATTGGAAAAAGTGCTATATAAGTTGAGTCCATTTAATGACACTGAGGACTTTTGGGTATCTTTGTTTTTTGGATGATACCCAGAATAGACATCCTTCAGTTGAGGACGCGGGGAGCCAAACGTCCAGTGAGTGATCTTCACTGACAGCCGGAAATTTCTTTCTTCCCTCAGCAGTGCTGCTCTAGTGCCATATCGAAGAGTTGCCACATCCAAACACACCAAATGAACAGCACTTAAAGCATTTCAAGAGATTTCGGGTGCAGTTTTGACACATCTGTGTTTGCTAGAAGGGAGGCAAAAGGTGCTCCTGGGCATTTTTTACAAACTCACTCACATCCCAGGTCAACATCCCTGGAGAGAGTGCAGATATTTAATGATCTGCATTTTTACCCACAGTCAGTGGCTAAAACAGAGCATATTCCGTGTTTTCCTTCAAAGCCCCTGTGGATATTAAACCTAGTATCTTTTCATACCTCTCCTTCTGACTATAAATCTCCATATGTCACTGTCCTGTTCTTTCCATTTGTTTTTGTCAACACTATTAAAATGAACAAATTTAATGTCCTGCGAGCAACTGAAGTGAAAGCGGATGGTGCCAAGAATGATAATCTGTTTGTTCTCCAAACACAGAGGAGGAATGGTCGAGTAACTTGTTGAGAATGGATGTCACGTCTGTAAATAAGAGGGGGTGAATTGGCCAATAGTTTGTTCCTTTGTATTTTATCGGTTCCATCCTTCTGACCAACACTACGGTGACTTGTGTAAACAACTCTACTGCTGTGTTTGCTTCAGTCAAGGCTAAAAAGGCAAAAACGTGTTGATTTAGCTTTGAACCTTCTTAAACATATATATAACCTTAATGCCAAGTAAAACTAAGGGTTATTGAGTAAAAGACGACAGTAAAAGTATTTTCAGATGTATGGGGTCAGGTCAGGGTGCTGTGTTTTCAAAGAAAGAGCTTTTTATGTCCGGCTGCCACTGTGGGGAACTGGTGCCCCTCTCCTACCCATTCACCACAGTGAACAGTTGCTAATTGGACTTAAGCCTCATTACACAAACGAGTTGCCAAACTATTTTAGAAGGCCAAAACATTTGCGCTCCCACTTTATCTCAGCTCACTGATGTGCAGACAAAATATGTTAATGCTCCACTCTGTGTGAGGCCTGTAAATCAGATGGTATCAAAATCACAAGGAGAATGCCTTGTCAAAAGTGTCTGGAAATGAACTGCAACGACGTCGCTCTCCAGTGAAATCCTTTGGCTGTCTTTGATGTTCACGATTCCATATGGGCTGCGGTTTTCTGTTAATTTAATACAGCTCCAAGCTCCTTTAACAGCTTGTCTTCTGACATTGTTTGTCTCTTTGTAAGACATAATTGTGTCAACAACAGTCAGTGGGGATAAGACATCGGACCTTTTTGATAATTGCTTTCCCACAAGGTAAATTTGGCAGTAGGGGAGGAACCAAACATGCAAACAAACCAGCAGGCAGTAATTTTCTGCTGTGCGTTGCTTTGCATTTTAATGTTGATGGATTATTGCTTCGCTCTGGTAACTGACCACATGTTGAGTGGCCTGTTGTGCTGTAACAGCTCCAAGCTTATCACATCAGTAATGGTCACAGAGCTTGATCTGTTTCCACATCGGTTTTCCATCTAAATGTGTTAGTTGTAAATTGGCCTCAGTGGAAAGCAGTTAAACCCCCTAAGAAACCATGTGGTCTTGAGTTAGAATTGCTGAAAACATGAGCCGCTAAAGTGTTGTTGCTGATTGCTAGGCAATGTTCAAGCTTCAGGGTTTGACTTTAGAAGGACTATATTCTAGTTCACATTGTTGAATGAGGTGAGGGTGTGTGTCTGTCCATACACTTGCAACAGTTGAGCAGTTAACCTGTAATTAAGCCGAGTCTATGCATATACATGTGCAGATATACATACAGGTGTCTATATCTTAGATCTCCAACCAGTATACTGTTATCTTTTCAATTTCTTGTAATTTATTGCTTGTGCACAATGCTTTTTCCGCTGTTGCAGTTTTGGTCCTCCCATAGTTCACACTGAGACAGCAAAAAATCTTGCTCTTGACTTAAGTACACTGTGAAAAGTTGTTCACAGTTATCAGTTCATCACAATTAAGAAAGTAACCATTTTTTGCCAATAAGAGGGCAAACAGTAAGAGATGTATCAGTAAATTAACAATTAAATCTATAGATTTAAGGGTACAGTAAACTTTTAATGATTCAAGATACTAACAATGTTCTGAAGACACTCTTGACACCCCCAAATGGGGGTTTCCTCCAACGAACCACTTCTTGTGCTAAACAGTCATTTATGTTTCCACCACTGCAAGCTTTAGCATTTATGAGCTACTTACAACCAGATTTTAGCTAGATCAGAGGAGGGAACCCCGTTTGGTGGAGTTTTAAATGATCATATTTAAAACCAGTACAAATGTAGATCTTTATCATTAATAAAAAAAGTTATATCTGAAATACAAGAATATAACTGTATTTTATAATATATCAACTGGACTTTTATCTTCCAGTTGATACGCAGAATAAAGGAGGAGTTAGTGGTGCTTTTTTCCTCGTTTGTACTGCAGTTCTTCAGCCTTAGCAGTCTTTGGTAGGGTTAAATTGTTTTTTGCTGTAAATATTGTGGTTGACTTGACTTTTTTTTTTTTTTTGTTTGTTTGTTTTATACAACACTGCTGGTACTAATCTCTGATCAGTAGGTCATGATTGTGAAGATCTGGCACTAGCACCAGCCCTGGTTAAGCACTACAACTTTAGAGTGTCATGAAATAATCAAAATTAGTGTGGTGGTAGTACAAGGCATTCTTATTTCTGCGCAGGCTCTTACTCCTTGACACGGCCATGGTTTCGCAATAAACACCTAACCTAGTACCAACCCTGTTCCAGCTTAATTTGTCTTTCATGTAATCCCATGAAATCCCAGGACAGTGTGTTTTTACAGCATGCAGCATTGGAGAACCAAAAGATTGTGGCCTAAACTGCGTTGCAATCTGTATGCAAGCTGCTCAAATGCACTCAGTGCTGTAAATGCAAGTAACATTGGTGTGTGCCTTTGTCTTCTTATGAGCACCATGCATATCCTTGTACTGCTGCAGCTGCTGGTGGGTTTGCTTTGTACTGAATAACTGCTTCACACCCGTTTTGCAGTCTCATTTGTCATTATGACCACCTCCTGATATGGATCAGTGACATAAAGCACCCTACCCCCAAATTCTGAGTTGGCACCTTTCAGCTGATGATGAGGCATAAAAAACACATGTATATTGTGCATTAAAAATATGACCTAGTCACAGACGTGAGTTCCTAAGCAGCATGCTATTAAAGTCAATGGTCCAACTTTCCCTCAGTTGTTCCACAATGCTGGCTTGACTTCTTTAAGGGCACATTGTCTCTGAATGGTGCATGACTCTTTCAGTGAAATACCAAGGAAGTCTTAAAGGAAGGTTCATGTTTGTGGGTTTATCGTTGAACTGTCTTTTGTAAGGAACTTTTCATTAAAGTCCAGTCAAGCAGGACCTTATCTAAACAGCTGACCCTCAGCCTGGTTTATTCTTTTCTTCTTCAGAAAAAGGGGGCAGTCAGCTCAGCTAATGGCTGTAAGTGTTTGCATTCTTTTCCCTTCTTTTTATAAGTCCAGCATTTAACATTGGTGTCATCCTTTAATAGTTTTACGCACAAAGGAACACGTTCTCTCTCTCTCTCTTTCTCACTGAATCACGCACACACACACACAGGCTTGTGGCTTTTGGTGGTCCTTTTCAGAGCTGAATATCACAGTTAACCATGTGCTTCCTCTTGGTTATTGCTTCCCTATTGTCTGTCGGGTTTGTGTGCAGGGCCTTTTTTGTGTCTCCCCTGCTGGAATCAGCCTGTTTACTGTGATTAAATGGGAGCAGAGAGGCTGATGAGGGTTGAGCTGTTCCTCTTTTAGACCAAGGGAATGTTGCAGTGCACACTGGAGTGGCACCATGTGGGGAGGAAGGGATTGTGGGGGAATGAGCTGAGCTTTCCAGATAAAATGTATAAATATATTTTACTTAGACAGCAGTAAAATATATTTGTGTTTAAAGACAGAACAAACCTAACCAGGGAGCTTAAAATGCAGAGAAGACTTGTCTGTGGCGAAAAATGTGCATGGGGCTTGCAATAATTTGAGCAAAAACAAACTGCAAGGAATATTTTTGATGCTTTTAAAGGTTATGTATGTTCAAGAAAAAAAATATCCTGTGCTAGGCCAGATGACTGTAAATATTTATGTTGTATTGGTTTCATCTTGGAGTAGAAGGCTGTTTTTTCCAGCCTGCTACTCTGTTTATTGCCACTCTGTAAAGTTTATAGAAATATTTGTCATTTAGTGGTAGAGGATATGCCATGAGGATACACAGAGGTGTTATCAGATTATAGGCAGACAGATCTGAACCTCAGGATGTGATGGGTGATCATATCTCTTTGTCTTTCCAGGTATTTGGTGATTACTATCACTTCCGGCATCGCAGAGTGGTAAAGAGATCGCTGTCTGATCACAGAGGGGCACAAGTCCGTCTGGAAAGAGATCCTAAGGTAAGAGGTTTATCTCACGGGGTAACGGGGTGTTCAGATGTGGCTAAGGTTTGGGGCTTTTGGGGACCGTTTTTGAGGTGTAGGGACAGCTGCATTTTCATGGAAAGTGAGAAGTTATTATTTTCCAGCTAAAAGGCATTTTTAGTTGCTGTTTCTCACCTTTAGGACTGTGATGCCTGCAGTGAGCCTTCCAGTTAGCACTTGTCATAGCAATTAAGGATGTCTCATTTCTGTACTGCAGGTCAGATGGAGTCTAGATATAAAGCATTGTTTTATTCTACTGATTCAACCGAGTTAGCACTATTGCCTGTAGGTTGCAGATAAAGGGTTCCACAGTTTAATGGTGTTAAACTGAGAAATACATTTTTAAATCAGTCAATCCTAGAAGGAAATATGGAACATTAGGTGTGGAGCAGAGTGGAGTCATCTTACAGTCTTTACTTTATAATTCTGTCTGCTTGTACAACAAATTTCAGGCTTCCTCTCACAATAAATGAATGTCGTTTAGCTCCAGCATCTAATCTAAAGTAATAATATGCACATAAATCATTAACATATTGATTGTAAAGTAATTACGTAGAGATGGGAATAATTAAAATGCATTTTTTACATCATCATGTTTGGTAAATCGAAGTAGAAAACTCAACGCTGCACTATGTAGAATTGTAAAAGAAAGTAGTGTTCAATCATGGTACTAATTAAAAATAATTAACTCAATGAAAAGCATGAGCAGAGCTGGATTTTCTTACTGCATTGCAGATGTAATAAGGTGTCAATGCTACCTTAGAAATTTTTTGCTGTCTTCACCATATGTGATTTACAGCTATGTGCTTTGGGAAAGTAGATGAATTGAAAGTAGACCCCGCTTTGAAAGATCCTCCATCATAACTGCCAACAAAAGGTCCAGATCAATATTACATTTTTTGCTATACTTAAGAAGCATTGTCATAAATAAAATGTGGAAACTCATGTAGAAACAGATGACTAAATTTTAGGTCAAAAAAAGACACAATGGGTCAAAATAGTTTCAGACTATTTTTTTCTGAAACATTCCCACTGTGCCTAGCAAATACCACACACATTCCCCACATCAAGGCCGATGCACTGGTGGCAGCAGGATGTTAAGCGAAATGCTCGCCTAACCATCAAGATGATTTTGGGCTCAGTGTCTTGCCTGAGGGGTTCACCGAAAGGAGGAGCCAGTATTAAAGCCCCCAATTAGTGAGCAACCTGCTCTACCTCCAGAGAGTTTCCTTTGATGCATTAATTCACTAATTATTTCTGCCTAAGAATGATTAAAACACATGAATTTCCCCTCATGGAAGAACTGGTATGCCAGTGATGATGCGGTGCAGCTTGTCTTAGGTAGTTCCTGCTGTTTTTTGTTTTTTATTTATTCTTTCCATTTTTGTTGTGGTCTTAGGGCATTTTGTGAATGATACAAGACAACAGTGGGGACTGATTTCAAGCAATTTTTCTTCATCCTGAATAAATTTTCTACTTGTCAGTTTCCGATTTCTGCAGGTCACTAAAACTTATGAAAAATCAAAAACCGAGAGCATTCACCTTTTGAAGTGTGCAGCACAGCTGTAGCTGCATTCCACATTCTCTCAATTGGTTTATGAATATTTATGGAAACTTATGACTTCTGATCCATAGGTTACCTAGAGATAATTGTGCAAAATTGGGAATAAATTTAAGGAATTTCTTTAGCCCTATGTAGCACAACCAGAGCATTGAGTTTGAACACCAGCGTGATTTCCATTGCTAATAATGATCACCAGCAGTGTAGCTGGGGAGCATTGCTATAGTAACTCATATCTTTAACTGAAAAGACTTTATATTTAAGCTGAGTACTGCAATCAGTCATAATTCCTCTCATAAATCTCGGCATCAGTCTGTAGAAATGCAGCCCTCTGACTGACAGGTTTAATTTGCGCTGCACAGGTGCTGAGCGGGAATAGACGAGAGTCTGCAGAGGGAGGTAGAAACAGTCCACCTCCCTCTCTGGGATTCCTTTAACGTCGCAGCTCCATTTCCTGTTGTTGAATTCCTTTTGTCCCACAGCTTCTCAGACAAAATGGACCGTTACACATTCAGCTCCTCCTGTCTGTTAAAATAAGAGTGGGGTTTAAATTTATTTTCAATCTGACTTAATCAGGAGAACTTTGCCGAATCTGCTTTACTCGCATACTTTACCAACCCCTTGGCTCCCTCACTCACATAAACATCAATATTTGAACTTTTCTGTAATTAACAGTGTGATCAAAGCCTGTGAACTGTGAGATTATTGCTAATTGTGCTCCCATATTACTGAACCACACAGTCTCTCCCTTTCCCCCCCAAAAAAAGGGTTAAAATGAAATAGGAGAATTTTTTAAACCCTGCAGAGACTCTGCAGCTTTTAAACTAGTTGAGATGAAGCCTAAATGTTCCACTGAATTCTATTTGAAGTGTGATTAATTGCTCACGAAAGCACCTAGGCATCTGCCAGACTTTATAAACCAAAACCGTAAGTGACTATCACGCCCATGCATTGTTCTGTTCTTTTTTTATTCTGGTTTTATTTGTTGTTTCGTACAGTACTTTGTTTCCGTGAATGTCCTTTTTTTTCTAGAGACAATAAAAAGGCATGAGGCACAACAGAAGCACCGATTTTAACTAATTATCCGACACTTGTTTACGGGATTTTCTTTTATTACTGCTTTTATTACTTCTGCAAATTGTCGCTTGCGATAATCGTAACTGATCCTCCTGTACTGTGAGGCGTGTCACGACTGGTCTGGTCCAGTCGGTAGAGCGTCGGGACCGCTCCGATCTAAAATCGGGCATATTAAACATTATTTTGGGCCGACTATCGCAGCCTGTGGGGTTTTCCCTGACAGTGAGCGTGAACGCAACCTGTTAGATGTGACAGGTAGCCAATCAGGCAGCGCAGTGACGTAAGCACGGAGGGGAATCCCAAACTAGACCGGGCGAAACTGAGAGCCCGGTCTAGTGCTTAATGCAGCAAATAGATTTATCCAAAACCTTTTCTTGTTGTTACGTCTTTTATCGCTTAAAATGAGTCCACAAACTATCACTGTCTCTACGTCGTCACCCGTGTTTGTTTATTCTAAATTCACGTATGGTATGTTGGGGATTTTACTGGATTTTCTTCTGGAATCGGGATGTTCGTGACTGGAATCGGTTCGTGTGTGGTGTGTTGCTCCTGCCGTGCGGCTGGACACAAGAACCGACCGAACCTCTTGTACGTCAGCTCGTTTGAGGTCACAGAGGTTTGGAAATCGGCCGACAATTCTTAAATCCTGCCGTGTGAACCAGACTTAAGATTCATAAGCTCTACTCCTCTCGTCTCGACCACTGCCCTCTCTGACTCTGGTCGCTATGGTAACGTTTACGTATCCCTTCAAAATAAGATACAGATGCGTCACAAAAACGAACATCTTACTTTCATGAAAATTTTAACTCTCGATAACGACAAATCAATGGGAACCCTGAGCTTATTTGTCTGCAACGAGACGGTCCCATCTGGGACTGATGAGACAATAACACCCGAGGTGTGTCGCTTGAGCACACGGTGCTTGGCCTCTACGTGGCGAAGCAGTTTGAAGCTTCATTGCCTCATTATTGAGCCGGTCGCCGCATATCATGCAGAGCGGGCTTGGACTGTGGGAGTCACCTCCATTCTCCTTTCTCTTCTCTGGGCCTTTTCCCTTTCGCAAATAAACTTTCCAAGATCTGTTTCTTACTCATTTTGCTGCTTGTGGGCTCAATGTCGCAAGACGTAACCGAGAGAATCCGGTTAAAGGATTTTCAAAATAAAAGATCCTTCAGACTCTGATAATACGTCACACGGAAATATTTAATTATTTCTTGTGTGGCCCGGTACCAATTGGTTCACGAACCGGTACCGGTCCGCGGCCCCGGGGATTGGGGACCACTGGTCTAGTGTATAATATGAAGATACACAAGTCTTCTTGCTATTGTGCTTTCTTGCTGATCCTGCTAAACATGTACCTTAAAGTCCTCTAACTCTTCAGTTGCATTAAACAAACTAAGAAACAATTGACCAGACTCAAAACAAGGGGATTTTAGGCGTTTTGATATGAGTAAGGTATATTGCTGAGCATTTGCTGTAAATTTTCTCCCAGCTGTAGAGGTGTTGCTCGTTAAACCAGTGTTTCCTGTTTGTCTTGGTAAAACATTTTTACCATTTCCTGGTTAGGTGTTCGGAGCAGACATTCCACAGTCGAGGGAGGTGTGCACAGGGTTACAGCGTGATTTGCGCATTGTGGTTTTCTGCATCGTGTTTCACAGCATACAAGGATTCCAGGTCGCAACATCCCATGCGCTCAAAATTCTGACGAAGCGATGGAAAAAATGTGAAAGGTTGCACAATATCCAGATAACAAGAGCAGTGAGGTGTTTGTTGCTCCATGCTTTACACACCACACATATGAATTGTTGCATGTAGGTCAACTTGAAAATGTCCTACACACAACAGCCTTTCCCTGTGTACGTGTGAAACCAGAGTGTCAGATTTGATAGAAAAGGTGCTAGGAAACAAAAAGGGGGAAATCACACCCTCATCCTGATGACGCAGAAGAAAAGAAATAGTTTTAATCTAAGCTGAAATCACATGAAGTTTAGTCAATGCAGAAAATGACTGCTTTCTCCTGTCCGTAGAGATTGTTTTAATAAATTTGTCGTCTTATTGAAATGGAAAGCCATAATTAAGTTGAAGAAAGAAGCAAAGTGCCCCATTAGCTGCCTTTTCATCTCTGTCTCTGTCTGACCACTTAAATTGTTCAAAATTTGATGCATGTATTGTGAAACCTGGAGAGTGTCTCAGACTTTCAGTGATTCATGAATTAGAATTAGGTTTTAGCAACTCTTCCACTTAACTGATTCATTGATGTCAGATTTTGTAGGCTCTGATCTGATTGTACTAAAAGCATCGTTTGCCTGGGCTTGCTCTAAGAAGTAGAAAATATATATATATGAATGCAATCTTGAATAAATGCTTGTTTAGATAGTCTGTCTTAGTTCCTTTTCGAAGAATTGAATTTTGCAGAATATTGTCTAAATTGTCAAAATTCGGAACTGCAGGGATTAAAACTTTTCTTTGTTTGAAAGATACATTTTTAAAGCCTCAAACCAAAAGAGCTACAAAGTTCTCAGCAGCATGTCCTGAATGCTCTGGCATAGGCTTACAATATTTTAAACATGTACTTCAAGGTGTCTTTCAGATTTCCGTGTTTGGATTATGAGGTATGACCTTTAGGGTAAAACACAGTAGCTGCTTCCTCTCACTTTTCCACACTTGCAACTTGAGGTACACAGATCCAACTTAGAAATGTATTTATTTTATACTTTATTTTATCGTTTTGTTCCAATTTTGCCTTTGAGGACTATAGAACATGAAGTAGGAAAATGTTCTGCACGTTTTCTAATCCTACAGAAAATGTAGAGAATATCATAACTTATTTATCAAAGCTTGTGGCCTTAAATTTTCTTAAATTTCTTATGGAACTCAAAGTGAATCAAAGTACATGCTGCTGCTTGATGCATTTAAAGCCTTAAGGTCATTAGAGTCTACAAGTTTGATTCTGGTAATGGGTAACAAAAAAAAAGTTTTTATTAAGGATTTTATTTTATTTTTTGTTTTTGATCCTTTCCATCACCTACCAGAGCTGATTCAGAATGTGTGAACTGCCACAGTGACGCAGCTCAAAGCTGATCTGATCTTCACTGTTAGAATAGCATAAAAACTTCACATCCTCTTAAACTGATTGAACCCAAACCCAGACCTCTTTAACGTTTTGAAGAGCGTTCTTCTTCATTATGACATTGCTTCAGCAGTTAATATAACCTTCATTACTTTTTCCCTCTTTGTCCCTCTCCCCTCTGTCTGCATCACCAGAGATTTGAGTAAAAAGGGAGATCGGGTGTAATTTAGTTATCCTTCACATCAGGTACTCCGTCCTTGCTGCAGACAGCTCAGTCTTTCGTCTTTGAAATGTTTTTTTTGTTTTTTTTTTATATGCGACTTACCAACCTAAGTGTCTGCCTGTACTGAAAACACAATCCAGCGCAGGGAGTAATATTCAGAAACATTTTCTCTGTAAGCCCTCTGACTCTGCCAACATTTCCTACAAGTGTTCCCCCATTATGACGGCCCGCTGCACACTTATGTATTGTTACTCGTCCCACCCTAATGTGCATTCGTGTTCAGGTGTACGCATATTCACAATAACCTCCGATGCATTGCATTTCACTTTACACAAACCGGAAATTTTAATTAGTCTCTGCCTGCTCTGGAATTCATCAGCGAGCCTCATTAGAGAGGAGTCCAGCATGCCCCGGTGCCTCTAATCTCACTCTTTCAGCTGCCGTCCCGGTGAGAATTGGATCTCAGTTATTTCATTTGGCATGCTGACACTCATGGGCAGCGCATAATTATACCTTCTCTTTCCCCTCCGTCCCCACCTTTTAAATGTCGTGAGTGATGTTGCTTGTGCATTTTGTTTTCTTTCACTGAAGGTTACGAAACGTCTATATTTTTTTGTTTCTAATTTTTTTGTTTTTGCCCTCTCTGTTTAGGTTACTTGGTCAGAGCAGCAGGTGTCCAAACAGAGGAAAAAGAGGGATACCGTTACAGAATTTGTTGATCCCAAGTTCAGAGACCAGTGGTACTTGGTGAGTATTAATAGTGCGTGACAAAACCCTAACTTAGCAAAAGCTGCCTGAGAAGCAGTGGTGTCCAAATAGAAAGTCTGGCTTTGCAGTAGTTCATAAAAAGCACAGCAACAAACGGAGAAGGCAGAGCAAGACGGGTGCAGTTTATCTTGAAGTGTTCTTGTTTTTATTGGATTGATTTTCACATTTGACTTGAGGAATGCCACTGATACATTAGGCTGTTAAAAGCAGTGGTAACAACTCCTGAGACTTTCAGCTCAGCGCCGCTCTTCAATTACTGTGAGGTTGCTGCAGGCAGAAGAAGATTCATGGTGATGCAAAACAGACTTGAATCACAAACTGCAGGAACAGAGCCTGTAGTTAGTAGTTTTGACAAGAAAAGAAGTAAAAGACCACAAATGCCTGTAGAATTGGTATTTGTTACCCATCCTGGCAAGATCATAGTACTTTACCCCTGACTTATGTCATATCCTGTGCGACAAAATGAAAAAAAAAAACTACTTTATCTGAAATCTAATTGCACCTTTAGTTACTTCTAATACATCTAATAATATATAATTTTCATTTATTTTTAAGTTTTTTTTTTCTTTTATTAATGAGCTATAAAAACCTCAGCCTTAAAGCTGTAAGAAAACCTGCACGCAGTTCAAAGTAAAGTTTGCTTTACAGAGTCTTGCAGATAATCACAAACTGGTGTATTTTATTGGGATGTTTTGTGATCGAGAATAATTGTCTAGTGATTGAGATCTTTGAAAATCTGTTACAAGTAAAATCTGGAAAAATAAAAAAAAGATGTGTACATGTATTCAGTCCCCTTCACCCTGATATACTTGAATAAAAAAGAGAAAGTTTAAAGCAGGGTAAGGTTATAAGTGATTTCCCCATGTCTCATGGATGGAACATCTAGTCAAACCCTATCCTAATTTAAGATTACAACAGATCCACAAAACCTACCAATATGGCTATCAATCAAAGCTGACAGGCTGGAGGACTTTTAGTAGACGGGGGTCCTTTTAGAAGTGTTTTATTGATGGACATATGCTAACGCTGTGGATCTGATATTAGATTGAACTAGGGCTGTTGTAAACGAATATTTTAGTAATCGAGTAATCTATCGATTATTCTTATGATTAATCGGGTAATCGTATAAAAAAAATAAAACATTGGTGAATCTGACATAACAGCAGTGTTACTATTGCATATCAACATCAGTCTAATTTTTCACATTTGAGCTTCTCTAACAGTTACTTTTCTGTAGTTTAGAAAATTAACCTGTAATAATAACAGCTCACTTTGTTAACTTGAAGAAAAGTTATACAAAAATCTGAAATTAATTCAATGTAATAATAAAGAGGCAGGATCACAAATAGCCTATCTATTTGTGAGCAGGCTGTTATGAAAAAATGTCTGTACTCCAGTTTCTGTTTCTGTTTTCATCTTCAGTCAGTTTAATAGAGGAACTCTCACCTTGCACAGCCATTTATAGTGTTTGTGT